>VXBI01007625.1:92376-108904 GCA_013397375.1 Toxostoma redivivum
TTGGGTTTTTTTTGTTTGTTTGTTTAGGTGTGGTGGGAGGGAGGGGTGTCTGTTAACACATCTTTTTGCAAGCGGAGGTGAGTTGGTTACACACGACATTGAGCCTGGAGAACTACTTTTAACTCGATTCAGTGGATGGAGTTGCTGAGTTTTTTTTCCCCTCCTCCTTAGCATTTTAGCATGAGGGGAGCAGTGTAGAATGGATAGGAACCTGCATACCTTAAGTGGCTGANAATAGGGAGGGAACATCATAGAAAAGTCACATTGGAGGGACAAGAATAATACACATTTTGTGTCTGTATTTGTTTTTTAATTGGCCTCATTTCAAATATATTTAAACAGTTCCATACCTGGATTGGGTGTTTGTAATGGTTACCAAAAAGGAAAAAAAAAAAAAAAAAAGAAACAATGATTGTGACATGCTTTTATCACTACTTAATTTTTCAAATAACATGTAAATATTGTAATCCATTGGATTTTGTTTTGCTAACCTGTAATAAAAAAAATATGGGACCATTATCCTTTTAACAGGCTTAGAATGTCATATTTTTTTCCTTTTTTTCTTTTCCCAAAAATGTATACCTGATGTATTGTGGACACACATTTTAGGTGCATTATTATGATTCTGTTGACTGTAATGACATAGAATTGAAAATAACATTTTTTTCATTGTTTAATTTATACAGAGGACTTTTTCAGAGTTTGACAGAAGGAAATAATAGCAAAATGCTAACCCATTGGCTTCAGCACTCGGTATTTCCTGATTTTAAAATTACTGCTTACTGATGGGGGATAGGAAGGGGATACTGAACTGTTGCACTGACGGGTTTGTTTTTTTAAAAAAAAAAAAAACAATGAAAATTAATAAAAACTTTTTAAGAGTGTATGCTTGTCTGTGTGTGGTTTTTATATTGGCTTGCTCTGGACATGGGTCCATACAGGTGACTGGTTCTACACTTGGCAGCTCTGGGGGGATGGGAAGCAAAGTCCTCTTTTTTTTCCTCCTGCACCATTTCCCCCAGTGTTTTTGATTTGCAGGTTAGCTCACACAGGTCTAGGGTCCACAACATCCCCCAAAAATGCTTTAAATGTGCATTACCAACATCCATTAGAGGTCAGGGGCACACTGCTAAGCTCTGTTGACTCCTGAACTCAAACATGGAAATCAGGAAATTTTGCAGGCTGTATGGGAAGATCAGAATAGATGGAGATGGGCACCAGTTGGTAATTTGAATTACCTACTCAGCCCTGTCATGAGCTGTTGCAGTATTGTATTCCTCAGTGTCTGATGGCCTGCTACATCCAGCACTGAGACTGTGCTTGACTGAATATTCACCAAAAAATTTGGAGCTGGATGCATTTTCTTATTCCCCCCCAAAAACCTTAAGTGATGCTCCTGGTGCTGTCACATAATCTTTCTCTGCTATATACCAGTATTTAAATGCATGTTTGTAAGATGTCAGAAGGTGGTGGTGGTGGTGTTTTTTATCTGTTGTGTTTTTATCAGATCCTGATCCCAGTTTAAGCAGTTTTTTGGTTGTACTGGAGTTGGATCTTAAAGAAATGTGTGAATGTGAAACAGCCTGAAACTTTTGATTACCTGATATCTTTATGTGCTTATGCAATTTTCCCTAGGAGCCAAAAAGTCGAGAAATATTATATTTCCATGTTAAGATGGTTATTTCCTGAACCTGTGTTTACAGGGAAAGGAGAGGAATGGTGAATTTTGGGCTATCAGACTACCTTTTTTCAAGGATCTCTGGAAACATTTTTTCAGAAAGACCTACAAGTAATTTGCACATTATGTATTCTAGCCCAGAGCCTACCTGCACTTTCACTAAATTAAAAGAAGGGCTGCTCAGTGATACATCATTAATAAGAATTACATCACTGATGTAATCATGGAAGACCTTGGGATGAGTTCTAGATTCTTGCAGTTGCATTTTCCCATCCACCTTAGTGTCAGGATTGAATGAGTTTTAAACAAAGCATTTGATCTCCTCATGTTTAGGTATCAGGCTGGATGTGACTGGATCATAAAATCATAGGATGGTTTTGGCTGGAAGGAACCTTAAAGATCACCTTGTTCCATGGACACTTCCCACTATCCCAGGCTGCTCCAAGCCCACCAAGTCCAACCTGGCCTTGAGGGATGGGGCAGCCTCAGCTTCTCTGGGAAACATATGTCTCACCACCCTCATAGCCAAAATTTTTTTTGCCAAAATCTAATCTAAACCCATTCTCAGTGATTTGAACCCACTCCCCCTTGTCCTATCACTACAGTGACAGTCTTACCCTGTTTTTCCTTAAGTTTCCCTTCATGTCCTGGACCATCTGGATATGAGTTCCAAGTCCCTATGTTGAGGTCCCTGTGCTGAACTGAAATCACAGGAGTGGGAGGGAAGAAGCAAAGGGGATGGTTGCTAACAATGATCCTGTACTCACATTTTTGCCCCTCTGCCTCGATGGGCAAGTCCCTTTCTTTTAGGGAGAGCCCTGGGCTTCCCAGGGAGTGTTTGTGCCATGGAATAACTGGGATTTTGCACACACTGTGTTCCCAGGCCCATTGTCCTCCCTTTGCTTGTGAAGCCTGGGTAAATGTTTGCCTCATTATTGCTATCTTGACTGCTGGCATTTTCCTCCAGCCTGGAGGTACAGTGGCTGAATGCTCCCCATGCAGAGCTCTTGCCTTTGTATCCACCCCAGAGCAAGGGCTTTGCAGGAGTTGCTATGGGAATAGGAGTATCAGGCTGATATTTCCATCCCTTCCAAACATCCAGCCTCCCTGGAGAAGAGTTCAGCCTTTGGGGCCGTCCTGTGACTCAGGGACAGCGCTGAATCTTGGCAGAGTCACATACAAGTCTGGGGCTGTGGGGTTTCCAGAGGAAAATCCACTTCTTTGGGAAGTGGGTGTGAAATGTTGGTACTCCTGGCCTGTTTATCTTGGAAGGCTTCATGTGAACCTACGCTGCAAAAGTCAGTCTCCAGGCTTTGGGTAAAGAACACACTGAGCTGTGCTCAGTTCCACGAAAGCTGGCCCAGGTTCCTGCTCTCTTCCTCACCCTGAAGTCTTCCTTCAGTATTTTTCTGAGAACACAGGGCTTTTCCGCTTTGAGACCCAGCTGTCTGTCTCCAAAGCAAAGAGATCACAAACACCACTGGCCCAGTGTCAGTAATAATCCTCCTTTTGGCAAGAGGCTCAAATTTTTGATCTCTAGATCTCCCTCATGAGCCTGTTTCCCCCAATTCCTATTTCTTTGGTCTTCTGTAAGCCCTTGACTTCTCCAGCTTGCCTCTTTTTTCAAGCCCCTGTTTTTGTGAAGTCTGAACTACTTTAAGGGTGTGCTCACTGAGTCACAGCCCTTCCCTGGACAGCATTTCTGCCTGTCCTGTATCTAATTATTTCTGACCAAGAGGCAAATCTAAAGGTATGAGCAAATAAACAGGCATCTAAATGTATGCTCAGTGGCATGTCATGTAACTAAGAAAGTGATTTCTTAGCAGAATCAAAGTGGATTTTATCAGATTTTCTCTTTAGGTTTTTAGGCATCACTGCCAGGGGACAGCACACAAGAGCCCTTAACATGTAGAAAATTACCATCACAGAGGAGAAGGTATCGATCTCTATTTCAGATTTAATTCATTCCAGCTTGGATCCTACAATCCCTTCTCTCCAGCACTCACACAATATGCTGCAAATCAAGCAAAACACCCAAAATGCTTGTCAGTGTGAGGAGATTTGGGGTTTGCATTGCTCTTGTGGTTGAGCTGATGTTCTTGCTTTTTACAACTGCAGGAATCTGAAGCAAAGTTCTGTCAGCTTGCAAAAAAGTGAGAAAAAGGGCTCAAAAAGTCAGCAAAATAAAATAAATTCTCATGCAATGCAATGCATTGTGTAGCAACAGAAAGACTGTGCAGCTAAGACCCAGGTACCACTACTGACTTTCTTTTTGCTGCATTTGAGATCTGTTTTGTTCCAGCAGAATGTGGAAATTAATCACATCAAGTGTATTCCCTCTCTGGCTCAATGTCTTGATTCCTGAAGGAGAAAAAAGAAAACCACACAGTGAGCAGGAAGGGAATAGTCTGCCCCTAATGAAAGTCTCACCATAATCCATTCTGATAAAAGCTTTATCCACAGAAGTCCTACCTCTTTAATATTCATTTTATAATATAAGTTACAGTACTTTTTGCTACTAATTCAATTTTAGATTTGGATGGACACCTGTTTTTTCTGATGAGAACTGATGAGAGGTAAAATACTTTTGTGCTAAAAATTTTTGCTATTTTAATATCTTAAAAATAAATTATTCCTGAAAGTTAGTTGTGTGAGCTCTGTCACTCAGACATTTTTCATAAAATGCATTTTTCATAAAATAATCATTCAAGAATTGAAATTAATTTCAGCTAGGATGCTTAGGGAAAAAATGAAGTCAGGTGCTGGAATGAGAAGAGGCAAGCTTTCCTCCTCAAATAATTTCTCTTTTTGAATATTTGGTGTAACAGCAAATATGCCTCAGCTTGATTCTTGAATTCTCTGTAGAGTTTACACTTCTATTAATGAAGAGCTTAGCTCAGTCTAGCCAACTGTACATGCATGGCTTCCAAATCTGAGTGAAATGTTTCTCCCTGCAGCTGTTGTGTTGCGCTCTCAGCAGCATTGAGGGAGAGGCGGGTACCCACCAGCAATACCTCGAATTAATTCAGCTCATGCTGAAAATGTTGAACTGAAATTTAAAGTTGCTTTTGCAACTGAAGAAAACCATATTTAGCTACTATTCCAAATATTGCTTCAAGTCTTTGTGGAATCATTTAGACTGGAGTCACTGCAGGCTTCTAGAAGAGAAGCTGCAGTTGAAGGAATTGTAACTTATTGCAGGTAGTTTAGGTCTGTAAGAACCAGCAGATCATTAGCAGGCAAGCTCTGCAAAGCACTAGGTCTTTGATGTGTTTTATCCAGAAAAAAAAAGCAACATGTTTTCCTCTGCTTAGACTCTTCAGGACTTCAGGCATGGGATTGCTGAAGCCACATGGTCTCAGTAAAAATAGTAATTCAGAAGTGGAAAGGGTATGGTTCCTTGTAGGTAAATAAATACCCAGCACTCAAAACATGCTGCTTGCAAAAAGGCATGAGGCCTCTGAGATGTTTTGCTGCAGCTGCAAAGTATTTCTTGCTAATACTACAGGAATATCCTCCTGGAAAACAGGTTAGAAAATGATGTGTGCTGCCCCTGTTCTTCAGCTGCTCCTGTAAGCATGTCTTCCACCTTCCCTCATGGGATTGCTCTGGATTTTCTGGGGGAAAACACTGGCCAGAATGTGGCTGGTAGGAGCTGGGCTGTTTAAGGAGACATTTTTATGGTTGTTGGCTGAGGTGCTGCTAAAAGAACTTGTGTTTCTTCAGTTCAGTGGCAGAAAATAGATTTTTGGGGGTCAAGAGCTTTAAATATGACTGATCCCTCCCTGAGGAGCTGGTTATGCTTCTGTGCTGTTAACCAAAAGCAGGAAGGACAGGTGATCAGATGTTGATATCATATCCCATATAAATGACTCGAACAACAGCAGCAACAAGAGTGTAATTATATTCTTACTGTGAGATTAAATGTATGCTGTTATTTAATCCATTTAAAAATTCATGTTTACCAATTAGGACCTAATTCTGCAGGGTTTCATGCTGTAGCCTAGATTTCTTTCCATGTAATTTAATTGGAGAGCTGACAAGGAGATTTTTTTTTCCTTGCCATTAATTTATACCAAATGGATTCAGTTGCTGAGCCAGTGGGCTGTTCCTAGGGACACTACATTCTGGGAGAGCCTTAGATGGAGATAATTCACCTGTTTTTTGCCCATTAAAAAAAAAACCTCAGTGTCATCCTTGAGAGCAAACTTTGTGATTATACAGTGTGAATTCAAATAAAAGCATGATCATGTACCTTTACCATCAAGTGGAGAAGTGCTGTGCTAACAGAAGGTTCAACTGCTCAGGGAAGAGGTGATCACTTCATTTTCCATGAGAAACTGGGGTCTTGAACAAGACAAGTTTCCAAGATTTTCTCAGTTAAAAATCTTAAAATTAAATTTCAGAGGGCTCCCATTCTGAAACGAACACCAGCAGATGCTGTAAATGAAATATTAAGACTGTGATGCAGCTGGGCAGTTCTCCAATACTCAGGTGAGTTCCTGCTTCTGTGTCCAGTCATATTTTCTGCAGATACTAGGAACTCCATTCCATGGCTGATTTTATGCACACAAAGGTGGTTTGCGCTTTTATCAAGCTAACGCATCTCAAACCTTGGCATTATACCTTTTTTTTTTTTAGATGTCTAATCTGAAAGCTAATGATGAAAAAGGGGGGGAAAAAAAGCAGAGAGTGATTATATAGGCTTACTTCCAAATTTCTTTCTGTCTTTGGAGTCATCTGTAGCTCTTGTCTGTGTTGACATAGTGCTTTTCCACACAAACCTCAAAGCAGAAGATAAACTGGGGTCTTTTGGAGCTTGAGCTGGGTGTGAATTGAATCCTCTCAGTCCAAATTGAGCAAGAATTTTGGAGACATCAGGGTGTGAACACTGCCCCAGTCCCAGAGTAGGTGGGATTACTCACCTGTATCCTGTATGAATCCTAATCAAAACTTTGTAGCTCATATCCATATTTAATTTGAAAATCTAAATTGGTGGTTCTTAAACAACCTGTCTGTACAGCTGTTTCATTGCTGGACTTTGCTCTGCACCAAGTTTTCCATATTTTCTTGAGCTGCCTATAAGCAGTGGGGAATCTTGTTTTCTTCCTCTGTGCAGGTTTCCAGCACAGCTTTGGTTAGTCCAGGTCCCCTCTTGATTAACTTCACTGTGTCAGGAATAACACTCACTAAAGCTATAATATTTAACTTTGAGTCTCTCGAAGCAGGGAGAGTCGTACAAACTTGCATTCAAAACCCCTAAACTTTATTTCCTGTTTATAGTCCAGTGACAGACAAGGGCTCAAAACTATGTATAAATATCTCCTATCACCATTTCAAGGTCCCTTTCATGAAGGATCAGTTCCACTAGGAAGGTTTTTGTTGTTCATGAAGTATTTCAGTTATTTTAAATCTAATGTTTCTTTCTTTGAGCAGAAGTCTGTTAGTGTTTCATCCTTTGCCACTAATGCTCTTTCAAAGAGAGTAATTAGAGGATGGAATGAGAAAAATGGAATAAGACAATAATCTATTTTGCATGACAATAGCATAAAGAAATCATGTCACACAAATATTTCTGTAGTGTTTCCTGTAGTAGGAAGAGAGCAGAAGCCTTTCACAAAAAAAGCTACAATAGAAAGGAAAAACAAGTCATGTCTTGCTGTTGGGGCAGAAAAGGGGTTTAACATCCCTTTTGCCAGATGGAGAACTGGTATAAGAAGAAGAGGGAATGTTGTTTTGAGGAATTCTACCATAACCCAAAAATAAATTCTGGGGAGTTGGGTCTTTGTCCATGGCCTTAGCCTGAAGACATTCAGAAGTGGAAAGGATTTAAGTTAAATATTTTCTCCAAGTTATACTTTTGTGCATGAAAGGCACATAATATTTTACTGTTATTTTTAATTTTAACGTTTATTTTTAAATTTAATTTTCTTTTAAATCTCTGAATCTGGTGGGGTACCATATATTAGGATTTACTATCTGGATGAGTTACAAATTAAATGCTGTCAAATATTGTCAAATAATTTAAGCAAATTTAGTGAGATGATACCCTTTTTCTGAGGGGGAACAAATTTTCACACCTCCTTAGGGCCTGTTAAAAAACACTTCTGAGGAAAGGGGAGGAGCAACCATCCATCTGGGGCCAGGAGAAGACCCTCTCTTGTTGGACTTTGAGTTTGACCAACCACTTCCAGATCTACCCCATGGAATCAGGGGGCTGTTTGGGTGTCCCATCCTCACCACCTCCTTGTGCAAGCAGAGAAAAAAACCCTAAAACTCCCTGGGCTGCACTTGGCAGGCTCAGAGCTGAGGTGAGTATGCTATCCTGCTTGAGAAGCTGAGTTTATGCTTCCAAAACTTGCTGTGATGGGGAGGATGGTAACATTAGCTTGGACAGCAGCAGATGGCTTTTTCAGGAAGATGTTCTGGGAAAATGTTCAGGTTTTGCCTTTCATGTGGTGTGTGTGTGCACGCTGGCAGCTGACTTAGACTAAACAAAGGGTAATTCTGCGTTGTGGTTTCCTTCTGTCAACAAGACTGTGTGATTGGGTGAAGTTCCCAGGGGCACATATCAGATATTATCTTCTTCCCTCTGGGATCCCTAGTGAGAATCCATCCTGACTGCAGGTCCAAGTTGCAGCCCTACCCTCTGCTCTGCCATCCCTCACCCTTTTTTTCCTACTTTTTCAGACTCCCACTGTAATATCCCATCCCTCACTTCTCTCCTGGGGATGGTGGGGGCCTCCAGCCCTCCAGTTTTGGCTCTCCCCTCCCCTGGCCTCTGCCACAAGCCCTTCTGCTGATGTCCTCCACCACTGATCGCCCCTTCCATTATCAGGACCCTCATGCAGGACCTTTTTCTCTGTCCTGATGTGCTGATAGCCCCTGATGGAGGTCAGCACAGTGTGAATTGCTGTTCACACCTCATTTTCTGGACAGATTTTTAAACAGCCTCATGGAGGTGAGGGCTGTAGACCTTGCTCAGGAGCATTTTTTCCCCCCTGCCTTCTGACTCTCTCAAGAATACCCTGTGTTGTGAGGTGATTCTGGAGCCAGTGAAAATGGGCAGTGTATCATTGTCCCCCATCTAAAATCACTCAGCAGTCGCTGAAATCACCTAATTCCCAGGACAGTGCAAGCCCTTCATGCTGAGGGGTGGTTTCACATGGCTAATGAAGAGCTCAACAGTATTTTAGTGATAATTTGGCACTTAACTTTTAGCCTGTTGTGTACATGCTAATTAAATGTTTTAACATGCTGTACATGTTTTATGTATTAATAAGCAATAAGTGTACAAGTTACACTTTTTATGTGATTTAGAACTAATTGCGGGGTGGTGAGATTTTCTCCTTTATATACCTATTAAACCCACATAACTGCTGTTTTTACAGTTGATGGGTGTTCAGTTAACATATAGTAATTGCTCTTTAAGGGCTTCAGTAAGTGCATGTTTGAGACAATTTACAATGTTAGCAATTTCCTGGTACTGTTCCTCAGAGGTGCAGGGGAGTTAATCACACCCAGCTCTGGATTTCACTGGGAGCCTGCCTGGAATCACTCACTGTGCACCATGCAAGCTCAGCATCCAGCCATGAGGGATTCCACTTTCAAGGATGATAAACACACAGAGAAACACTTTGTTGGTTATCACGCAACTGTTTAGGCAGGAAAAAAATAAAAAAAAAAAAGGACCTTTGATACCATCAAGTCCAACCATTAACCCAGGGCTGCCAAGTCCTAAGATGCCACATCTACGTGCCCTTTAAATCCCTCCAAGGATGGGGACTCCATCACTTCCCTGGACAGCCTGCTCCAATGCTTAGTAGCCCTTTCAATTAAGAAATTCTTCCTAATATCAAAATTAAAATATCCTAATATACAAATTAAACCTCCCCTGGCACAGCTTTAGGCTGTTCCCTGTCCTTCTGTCCCTGTTCCCTGGGAGCAGATCCCAAATCCCCCCCAGCTGTTCCCTCCTGTCAGGGAGTTGTGCAGAGCCACAAGGGCCCCCCTGAGCCTCCTTTTCTCCAGGCTGAGCCCCTTTCCAGCTCCTGATGAGATTTGTGCTCCAGCCCTTCACTGCACAGTGCTCTGCCAGCAGCTGGGATGTAGGGACATGTTGCTAGAAAAACAGATCAGGAGGGACATCACTCAGTGTTTCCTGTTTCACCCTGCAAAGCCACAGAGGAAAACAACCATCTGTCCTGTTTTCTCGTGGTGGATCAGGCAGCCCCTCTCTGTTTGCCAGCAGTCTGGAGCCAGGGGAGCCGAGCCCCGTCCCTGCTCCCACTCACGGTGTCACCTTGGGCACCTCTCTTTGTGCCTCTGTGCCCCTCCTGCCCCTCCATGGGTGTGATACTCTGCCTGCCTGTACTCTGGGGGAATATTGCTCATTCCAGGCTGCAGGCTCCGACACTAAGCTCTTCAGATGCTTATTTAAGGGAGATTTAAAACCAGACAAACAGCACCACCCTTCTGCCCCATTAATTTAGAAATTTTGTGGGCAGGAGGAAACTGCTTCCTGAGGCAGCAAGGTGCTATTGCCATTTAATTGACACAGCCATCTGAAATCCAATCTACCAGACAAAGCAAAGGAGGAATATCATTTGAAAGCTGTGTGCCAGTGAGAGAGAGCATGTGGAAAAGAAAGCAATTTTTTTTGTTGTTCCACTTCATTCCTTTTACATAATGTTGTATCCTTTTGACAAGGCAGCATAATAAAGCTTAACTCCCTCTCTGATGTCCACCCTCCAAATGCTGACTTAAATGAAAACAGCAAAGCTCTATCTTTAGTGTCAAATGAACAATGGGCTCTCTTCCAACAAGAAGAAATGAGCTGATTTTGAAAGAGTTCCGGAGAAAAGTGCAAAATGTTCTTACTTCTCATGAAATAAATATTTGAATGATAGTCACTTGGCTCATCCTGTAATGTGTCAGCACACTCCAGGTTTATATAAAATATTGGTTGGGGTAGAGACAAGGGCCAGGAAACCCATATTGCAGATAAGAAGAGACAGGGACACCCTAACATCTAATATACTTCAGAAACAGTAACTAATTAATATTTCCACCACAAGATGGTATATTTCATCCCATCTCACTGACAAAGCTTGGCCAAAGCTTTCCAAGCAGGCTGTAGGTTTTGGTTTTCACCAGCCTGGGGGAGATCAATGCCTCAGGCAGCACTGGGCTCAGGGCTACAGGGAGCTGCTCTCAGTACAAAAAGCAGGAAAAGTGATTTATCCTACAGGGTGATGGAGACCAAACAGGGCACAAGGGGCTGAGATCAGCCAGGAACCTTTTTTGACAAAGCTCAAGGCTTCAGCCACAGGTTTTGCCAAAGCTACAAGGCACGAGGAGTTTCCCCACAGAGACAGGGGCAGCCTTGATACTCCACTGCTTTTCTGATTCTGTCTCTTTTTTCCTCACTTCTATTCTTTATTAATCTGTTCAGCATGGAAAAGACATTTTGTTTAGACTGTTTAGGCTGCTGTTATTGTTGTTGAGGGCTTTGGAAAAGGTTATTTTAAATATATTCTGGCAGGGTAAGGAGTTGTAGATTTAGCGTTTTTGAAGGAATGCCTTCATTTAACCCACTTCAGGGTATTTGAGAGGGACACCACCAGTCTTCTCCCTCTTGCAGGAAGCAGCCACTGGGTGAAACAGAACTTCCAATACTTCCTTCACAATGTGATAATAATGAAAAAATCCGTTGTATGTTTGTGCTAGTTCCCATGCCCACAAGAGAGTACATATCAAAGCGATAATTTACCTGGATGTGCACAATGTCAGACTCTAGATTTGCCCTCAGCAGCTGCCACAGACCTGGCTGCTCTGCATTGTCTCAGTTACTCACAGGTCTCCCAGTTATTTTCCTCCTCCAGTAAGGTTGCATATTTCCCACTGATGATGATATATTGAGACTTGGCACACACAGCTGGGAGAGGGAAAACAGTCTTAAAGGTCAGGCTTGGGGATAAGGCTCGGGTGAATCGTCCTCAGTTTTCTACACCCTGGAATGACTCCTGTTTCAGTCAGCTGGGACAATGCTATGAATCCCACAGGAGGTTCAAGCTGGGCAAAGGGGATGTGAAATGTTCCATGTAAACCTGGGCTGATATTTTAGATGGTATTTAGTTCTCACTGCCTACCCTCTGATACAACGGTGGCTGTGGAAAGATGCCTGAAAGAGCAAAAAGCAACAAAATATGTGTCCAAAGCAAGCTGCTTCTGTGAAACTTGGAGACATTTGATATTCTGGCTTTTTCACAAAGCTTAGAATTTAGGACTCCTGCTTGCTGAAGCAGCGTGATAGTTAAATGCAGCAATGTATCCTGTTTGCTTTCAGTGCTTCTGAAATTGCAGCCTGTGAGTAGCTAGCATCACCTTGAAGTTCCTGCGGTGGTGAGAGTGGTGAGTTAATTTGGCAGAGAGCAGCAATGTAAACCCTTCTAACAGTGCTCGTTGCCCTGGGAAGAACTGGAAGTGGAAAAAGGATTTTTTTGAATTAAGGGTGTGGTTAAAAAAAGCTTGTTCTGGAAACCCTGTAGGCTTCTATCTGCATCTGAGGTATGATTCAGTGTTGATGTGGCAGTGAGATTTGCCCTAAGCGCTGTTTCCAAAGCAGTGGTGGTTGGAAACTTTCCACATGCGAGGTTTTCTGCTGGGAGGTGCTGATTCCATGGATGCAAAACCTGCCTGTGCAGGAACATTACCATGGCTGCAATCTCCTCGCAAACCAAAGCAGTGGATGCCCCTTGCTCCAAGTCCTGACAACCTTTGTTTAGGGACAACGTGCTGCTAAGAGCTGGATTTGAGAGGGAAGGCTTTAGTTTTGATTGGAACATTCAGTATTCATTTGACTGGAACAGGCAGCATTCCTGTTCCACCAGGTCTCACAAACCCAGCCCTACCAGCCCAGAGGACATCTGGCCCCTTAATTAAACAGACACTCTGAGTCACAAATCCATGCTCTCCATTTCTCTTAAACCTAGTGCTGAAGGGGTGTCAAATGAGGGGCACAGTGACTAAGAGGGATTAAAGTTGAGTTATCTCATCCCTATGGACATGGAGCAGAGGTGCAGAGGGACAGGGGCTGTAAAGATTGGTGGCATCTCATCTGAGCAGCAGAAGTGTCAGGGAGTCAACTGGCAGCTTCTCTGAAGCTTGGTAAAGAGGCAGGCAACTGAGATGAGAAGCTTCAATTACCATCCCTGGATCCAAGCTGGACACCGGAGAAAAGGATGAGGTCAGGCTTACAGAAACAGCACAGGCTGAGGAAAGGCAGAGCATGTCAGGCAGCATTTCCCTGGTGTTTTTCCATGACCTCACCAGGCACTGTTTCTCATCTCCTGAAGCCCAGGAGGCATACCATGGAGTCTCACTAGCTGTGGATCCTAAAGAAGGGCATGCACTTTGCACTGTCCTGATGAAAAATACCCCTGTGCCAGGGAACTGGATCATGCCTTCAGACTTACAAGCATCCCACAGTAGCTGTCTTGTTTCCCTATTGTATGCTACCACCAGCTGCTGCCCGAAAGCTGGAGTATTTTCCCCTTTCTGTGCCTTTCCAGAGACATAACCACAGCAAAAAAGTTTTCAACTGTCACTGGACTTGCATTGGTTCAATATTCTTTCTTGTTACACAAAGGCTTGTTACAGGTTTTCCTAAACCTTAGTTTAGAAAAGGTTGAGGCTCACATGATGCCCAGAGCTGTAATGCTCCCTTTCTTACAAGAACACCTATTTTGCTCAACTGCACATCCGTGGCTTGTTCCTCTTTGTCAAGAGGACTGCAAAAAAATCCCCAGAAGTTTTGTCAGCTCCCTTCCTCATCCATGCTGATCAACCCTTGTTTCCTCTAGCACTTCATGCAGCTGCAGAAAAAGATTATGAACACTGTCAAATTATCTTTATAAAGATTGAATAAATACAGTAAGACCCTAAGAACTATTAAAAATACTTTTCACAAAGAAAAAAAAATAACACAATGGAAGGTCACCTCCTGAATATTCCCCAATCTATGGCAGTGAAAACAAAGATATGCTGATCCCTTATAGGGTCAGCTGTGTCACTAAATTTTGGTGCCATCTCAAGGACAAGTGCTGCCTGACAGTTATGGCAGGCGGATGGTGCAGGACACAAAGTTATTGGGATATACTGGGCATGGGGAAGTGGGAAAGGTGAGGGCCCTGAAAGGACAGGCTTAGTCAGGACCATGAACATGGAAAGATGGGAACACCAGAGCATGGAACTAGAAGGTGGGTGAAGTATAGTTTCTATACAGAAATACAGTATAGCTGTTTAGGTAGCTGTCACACAGTCCATAAGGCGCATGGGTGAAGCTATTCCCATCCAGTTGCAGAGGAGGAAAAAAAAAAGGAAATCTCATAGCTTCACACATGCACGCACAGGCATCTTGCAAGAGAAACTTCCTGATGAACTGGAATGTGTGACTAAAACATTTGTGAAGTTTCCTCCAAGGCAGCAGCTCTTCCACAGGCACAGATCACCACCCCTCCACTGACAGTTGGATTTACCTCCCTTTGTGCCCCCCAAAAATCTGACCAGAGGCTCTGGCCATTGCTCTTCACTGCCCTGTTGGATATTCAGAGGTGCAGATTTACATGACCAGGTTCTTTGAAATCCCATCCCATTTGTTCCAGTGACAAAACAGCATTTTCAGAGATTTGGAAGGTGTTCCTATGTTCCTCTATAAATAGCTAGCTGGATCTAGCCCCTTAATATCTCTAAATATGGTTGCAGTGACATGAGCCGCACCTCCTAACTTTGTGAAGCTCTGAGAGTTATTGCTGCTGCTGTCTGGAGAGCAAAAAACAACCTGATGAACCTCCAGGAGCTGAGTGCATGCATAATTTCAAAAGTATGGCTGACTACCTTTTTTTTTTTTTAGCTGCTGCTAAGCTGAGTGGCCTCACCTGGTGGGGCTGAGTCTGTGGAGCAGGATGAGCAGAGTGGGTTCAGATCTGCCCCAGCTCTGCCTCCTGGGGTTGAGAGCTGCTTGGCCAAGGGACTCAGCACGTGCCAGGACAATGCAAGGTGTCCTCCTTTTGGTGGCATGCCAGGAAAAAAAATGTGCATTTCTTGACAAAGAGTTGTCCCTGACTGAGCTCAGCTCTGCTCTCAGAAGTGCCTGGAGAAGGGCAGGGTCAATTTGACCCTTTGTGCCTCAGCCTGCCATGTCCTGCCCCTACTTCCCCACCTGCCAGGCTCCTGAGCTCCTGAGCTCTGCTTCAAGTGGGGTGTGCTCATCCTCCTTTGTGAGCAGCAGGGGTGGAAGGGTCTGAGAGGAAGGCTCTGCTTTTCATTGTGCTCACAGCAATCTTTACAGGGTGGTGACAGGAGCTCAGGAAACAATTTGGTGATGATCCACAGTCACAGACCAAACCCGTACCCTGCTGTCTCAGGGATGCCATCTCCATGGTGTCTAGGGAAGGGAAAAGCTGCGAAGTACTTCTGTAATTACTCGGATCACCAAAGTAGTTCTGTGTATGCAGAGGATCCCTGCTCTGCAGCAGCTGTCTGGCAGATGGAGATTAAATGTAAACATCAGAACTGGTGAAATAATAACAACAACCACAATAATTGCAGCAACAACCATAATAATGGGGGTGTGGAGGTGGGGGGAAACTGTTCATAGGAATTTCTGATTCAGGTTTCTCACCAGATTTGTCTGTTTAAGTCATGCTCCAACTTTGCCTATTCAGTGTGTTCATAATACCTCAAAAACATTTTTTTTCCTACCAACCCATGCACATAAAACCCTTGCAGGTTGCTGCTGCAGTCCTAAGATCACTGGCTGACCTGTGCTGGCCAATGTCTCTGTTGTTTCTGTACACTCTCCCATGTATAAATGCCTCTCCTCTCTTGCACTGATATTGATCCTTGCTGCAGGACAGGCTAATCTGCAATCGTGCCACAGAATCCTGGATCCTGGTTGGATCCAGGACCCCGAACCAGGTGCCAACAGTAAAATTCAGTACAATTTCCAGAGTGTAAGGATTTTACTAAAATTTTCAGGAGCATCGACTCTGCCTTCTAAAAATGCAAGCTGTATTACAGACCAAGGGAGTGAAAAGTCCAAAACCAGTTTTTTGTGCTTGGCTATTTCTGCAGACTCAAGCTTCTATCATTATAACCTGGTGAGAAGTGGAGGTGGGCTTGGACAGATTTATAAAAAAGAAATATATATATGTATTTTTTTTTGCATTTCCTTTAATTAAAATCTTATAAAATACATCTCTGCTTTAAATATGGTCTTGGATGGCTCCTGACACGATTGTTGTTACGTTCCACCTACATCTTCCTGCTGGTGGGCAGGCAGGGTGACTTCTGAGAGCTTCACTCTCATTTTCTCAGTGTGAAAGAATATTCCTGGAGGCACAAGAAAAAGGGAGGAATACCATGCATTCCACTTCCCAGACTGCTGAGTTTGAAATCATTGTTCACTGGATTGCATTGACTTTAACCTGGATGCTGTTTAATCCCATCATCCAACTGACAGCATTGTGTTAGGATGTATGGGATGGCTCTCAGGAGATTACTAGGCAGGCTGGGAAGGATCTTTTGGTTTGAACTTGCTGTATTATATTACTCTGGAAAATAAGAAAAGCCCAAGATGTGCCCTGATTTCACAGAGGTGTTGAATGATTGTGGGTGCTTTTGATTTTTTGGAATTGTGTGCCTTTAGAAAAAAAATTAGGTCGACCCAAAGTTACTGTGAACTAGATTTCTTTTTCTTTTCCTTTTCCTTTTTCTTTTCCTTTTCCTTTTCCTTTTCCTTTTCCTTTTCCTTTTCCTTTTCCTTTTCCTTTTCCTTTTCCTTTTCCC
>VXBI01007625.1:110177-123725 GCA_013397375.1 Toxostoma redivivum
GGGGTTACTTCAATAATGGTACCTACTGTGAGGAAGTGACAGCAGGTGAAATTTTCTCCCAACCCATAACACAGTTTCTGAAGTCCACTCCACCAGTCTTCAAGGGGCTCAAATCTGCTCTAAATGCTAATGACATTATACTGTGGCTGGTGTTGCTGATATCCCTGGTCAACCTGTTCTATCTAACATTCAGAGATAAGGGATAACAACCCTGATACCCACCCCAGGAAATAGTGATGCTGCCCCAGAGCCTGACCCTGTTCCAGAGACTAGGGATGTTACCCCAGAGCCTGACCCTGCCCCAGGGCCTGACCCTGCCCCACAGCCAACCCCAGAAGGGAACCTCCCAGAGTGGATGGGGGTTCTAGTGAAAGAAATAGGCCAGATGCTGAAGGAGAAACCCTCCCCCTACCTTAAAGAGGGAAAGCCTGATGATTTCAAATTATAGTGATTGAAAAGGAGTTGGTTACAGGAAAAGAGGTTCATCTCTCTCCTTGGCAAATACCTGTCTCTTAAACCAAGACACCCTGCACAGCCTTATTCTCTAAACCCAAATGTCTTCTCTACTCTGGCTCTGAAGGGCAAGAGCAGCAGTTCCTTGAGGCTTAGATAATTTCTTTTTCTTCATGTTTGTTGATATTGATGGTTACATTACAGAGAAAGAGCTGCCTGTTCTGGAGGAATGGAATGTTTGGCCAGGATTCAATTTTAAAACTGAGCAGGCAGGAGAGCATCAAAACTAAGGATGATGATGAAACCAATAGCCTTGGAAAAATGTCCTCTGAATTTGGGAGGAAGTGGCAGAAGTCAGAAAAGCTCTCTTCCCTGAGAGTGAGACTGAAGGAATGGAGAAATGTTCATTGTGATGGAGTTAAACTCAGGGCAGATAGTTACTTACAATACAAGAGGAAAACTCGGGAGGAAAATGAAGGTTTCTAATGATTATGTTGGTGAGGAAAATGCTGAGGAAAAGCATCCATGTGTCTAAATTTAAGACCTAAGGATTTTGTGCATCTTTCTTCACCCACCCTGCACAAGCAGGAGCTGAATCTCAGCCCAGTATTCCTGCTTGGACATCTCTGCTGGCACACATGGGTTCCTTCTGCATGCGTGTATAGGTGAGAATTGGATCTCCTGGTACTGCTAAAAAACACACTGGCATGTGATAACTGCAGGTTCCTGGCAGGATGCTCCCTCTCCAAAGCACATTCCTGAAGGTTCAGTCCGTGCTGCTAGGGCAGCCTTTTGTGTGTGTGTGGAGGAGCTGCTTGGTATTAAGTACCTAAAGCCTTGGTGAGCTGCTTTGGGGTGGGTGGCATAAACAATGTCATCTGGACATGACTGTTCTTCTTCTCCTTTCAGTCCAGAACAATTGGGGTAATAGATGAGGTTTCGTGGACAGATGAGTGTGACTCATTCCAGCTTGATGGACAGAAGGGAGGGGAAATGAAGTAAGGGGCCAAAAATAGTCTTAGAGACATTGGCTTGGAAGGAAGGACAAAACAGGGCACAGATTAGGAAATAAAAGACCTACAGTGATGTGACATTAAGACCATCTGGACAATGTTTGGCAGCAGTTGAAAAGCAAACAAAGCCCTGAGAAGGGTTTCCAAAAGTGAGGGGAATATAAACGACACACTGATGGGCAAGTGCTCAGAAAGAGCTGAGCCCTCCTCATCTATCTGCCTTGGTGCCACCAGTTTTGAAAAGGGGCAGCCCAGAGGCAAGGAAAAAAATAAAAACAACAACATTCTCTCAGGGCATATGACAGTTTGAAGAGAGAGATTCCACCAAGTCTTGGCCTGCTCATACTTAGAGAAGCTCTCTGAGAGATCTGGCTGAGACAAGGGTGTTTGAAAGGCAGGTAGCACAGGATCACTCACCAGCTATGCAAATAAGTCCCAGCAATAATAGGAGAGCTCAGGGTCTGACATGCAGAACAGTGCAAATGGACCTATATGTTTGCATAACATCTGCCAAAACGATTGAGGTTGCTAGGTGCTCTTGCCAGAGAAGTGAAGTAACAGGGATTGAACCAGAAGTGGTGTAAGGAGGACCTCAAAGCCTTGAAATCCTTAGGGGGAAAAAGTAACACTTTTAGGATTGTCCTTGGTAGCTGCTTTGGCCGTGAGAAATGCTGTAGTTGAAGGGAAAGCAGGAGAAGCTGCCTGCTTTTCTGAAGTGAATAAGGTGGTTTCCTGCAAACTTTTGGTGGGTTTTTTTGTTGGTTTTTTTTTTTTTTTCCTGAAGAAAATCCCAAAGCAGAAGGTTTGCTGTGCTTTCCAGGCTGGTGGTTTGCAGTTTTTTTATCCCCTGCCTATCTTTTCCTTGAAAAATCCCAAACCATACCAAACCCAAAGATATTCTAACAGCAGCTTTTTTCAGGCTGTGAGTCAGAGAGATAAGGAGAAAGAAAGAATGCTAGGGAAAAAACCTTGTTTAATTCCTTGTTCCACTCCCCCTGATAACATTGATTTTGATCCAAGTGCCACAGCAACATTGTTGGGAATGTTTCTCCTATCTCCAGTCCAAAATTAGAGTGAAGGAACTTTGCTGGCAGGCAGCTATGCTTTGTTTTGGGGAAGCATATCATGGTTTTGGACAGCAGCTGAGGATGTGGGTCTTTATTCACCCAGACTGATGGATGGAACAGAAGTTTTCCTTACCAACAATTCCAATAAAGTCCTTGAAAACACCATTGCTACTGAAGTGGAAGGTGTAATTCTGTTAGCAGTGTCTTTGGACAGGGTCATGGTTTGCCATCATTCCACATAATGTGTCTGTGCCTCCTCCTGCTGCTCAAAGAGCAGGAAAAAGAATTATCAGCTTTGGGGTGAGATATATGGTTTTGTGGGTTTCACTGTTTTGTTTTGTGTGTGTAAAACAGGAAATTCCCCCTCCCCTCTGTTCTTGTCTCTCCAGCCCTGGTTTCTGGGTGCTTTTATCACAACTGCTGCAAAGTTCCTTCTTATCTAAATTGGCTTTTGTGTTCTTGCATCTGAATACCCAGCACAGAGGAAACAATCCATTGCAGGAACACAAACCACGGGGCTTCATACTGTTGATTTCACACTGATTTCTCTGCAATTGGCAAGCAAATCACTTCTTTCAGACTTGGGCACTCCCAGTTACTAAATTCACAAGAAATGGGAGTAGGAGTTGAATTATGTGAGGGTATTTAGTGAGGGGGATAAGGGCTCATTAATTAGAAATTAATATAAGTGTAATTAACTGTTCTGCTTCCATGTAGACCTTCAACAACCAAAGGGCTGAGAGGAGTGTGATCTTTCCAAACTGTATTTTCCCCAAGGTTTTCAGGTTCTCTATCAGTAAGCAGAGCTGGGGAGTATGGCTGGGGCTTTAGCACATGATCAACTAAGGCTGGAATCACAGAATCACAGAATTCACAGAATCACAGAATTACAGAATCACTGGGTTGGAAGAGACCTCCAAGATCATCGTGTCCAACCCATGCCCTAACACCTCAACTAAATCATGGCACCGAGTGCCACATCCAGTCTTTTTTTAAACACATCCAGGGATGGTGACTCCACCACCTCTCCAGGCAAATCATTCCAATACTTTATTATTTCTGTAAAAAACTCTTTCCTAATATCCAACCTATATCTCTCCTGNAATGCAGGATTCACTTGGATTTGGAGACACCTGGCTCCAGCTGAGCTGTGCTAACTCAGGAAGAAATAAGGGACATGCTCACAGTGGTCAGAGAGCCAGGACACCCTGCTCTGGGACTCTCTGCAATGTCAAATCCACAAATGCGCCTGAGGAAAATGGAGGCAATGAATTTGAGCATCAGTAATCCATTCAAACAACAGAAGAGTAAAATAATCCTCTGATGGAGGTGTTTTATTTACAAAGTCAGTTGGCAAACAGGAAACCAGAGAATAGGCCTGGAAGAAAAATCTGCTCCATGGCTGTGCCCCAAGGCCGGTTGGAGTTATTCAAGATGGATGTTTGTCTAATCTCTTCTTCAGTTCCTCCAGAGGTGGAGGTGTGATACCGATGCCCTGGGGCTCAGCTGTTCCTGCTGCCTGGATGTTTTGTTTCCTGAAGCTGGAGCTAATGACCTTTTCCTGCAATTGACAGCATAATTTTGTGTCCCATCTGCAATGGAAATGGGAGGCAGGTTATTCCACTCTTCCTCAGAGCAGCTGAGGAACAGCTGAGGACATCTCTCAGCTCCCTTTGCCATGCTCTGAGCTGAAAAACCACAAAGGTTTTCCAGTCTTTGCAGGTCAGGATTTCCAGTCTCTCAATCTCACTGTCACTCTCCTCTGCATTTGCTGNGGCTGTGCCCCAAGGCCGGTTGGAGTTATTCAAGATGGATGTTTGTCTAATCTCTTCTTCAGTTCCTCCAGAGGTGGAGGTGTGATACCGATGCCCTGGGGCTCAGCTGTTCCTGCTGCCTGGATGTTTTGTTTCCTGAAGCTGGAGCTAATGACCTTTTCCTGCAATTGACAGCATAATTTTGTGTCCCATCTGCAATGGAAATGGGAGGCAGGTTATTCCACTCTTCCTCAGAGCAGCTGAGGAACAGCTGAGGACATCTCTCAGCTCCCTTTGCCATGCTCTGAGCTGAAAAACCACAAAGGTTTTCCAGTCTTTGCAGGTCAGGATTTCCAGTCTCTCAATCTCACTGTCACTCTCCTCTGCATTTGCTGCAGTAGAGCCTCATTTTTCTTGGAATCTGGTGCCCAAAAAAATGACCAAATAGGTATATTACATGCAAAACCTGTGTGTGAAGAAGCAGAGGGATGACTTCAGATGAGTTAGACATAACTTCTGTATTCCTGCATCCATACATAAATTGTCTGTATTACTCTTGGTTTACATGTAATTCGTGACCAGCTATAACCCCCAGATATTTTTATGCTGTATTTGTACAAGTGATTATTCCTTCCAGATTGTCTTCAATTTTTTTTTTCTTTGAGACAGTTAATTTGCTTTCTTAATCCTTTTCCCAGGTTAATTTCCTACTTGAGATCAGATTGAATTCCTCAGACAGTTTTTCAAAGCTCACAGGCTCTCTCACTTACAATCTACAAACTAATGAACAGACTTTCAGGTCTCTCGAATCAATAAAAATATTGAATAAAAAATTTTTGAATGCAGGCTTTATCTGAATATTGTTGCAAATTGACTTTTTATTATGCCCAGGTAATCTCTGCTTCACTGAGCAATGCCTCACTAAAAGTAAGCACACACACAGAAGTCTCGTTTTTGCCTCATGCAGGAAAATGGAATTTGATACATCAGAGATATGTGTAGGAAAGGAGGCAGAGTTTGGAGGCAGACCTGGTTCATGGCCGAAATTTCATGCTGGCTTTGGGTCTCACCAAACTTGGGAACGATATCAGGAATCTCCTCTTCACCAAGCAATATAACCAGGAATGTGACTTTCACAGGCTGCCAGACTACACTGACTCACTCCTCGGCATTGAAAAGGGACAAAACTTCTAAAAGTATTATTCCTTCACTTTCTTTTACTACTTGACAGCGGTCCAAAACTTCCTATAACACTCACCAGCAATTACACAGGCTGCCCAAGACTATCTGTTACCACGGGTATTTCATATGCAAAATGCAGGGCTCTGTGATCACAGCAGCTCCTGTGAATTCCTCTGATTCTTGAATCCATTCTTGTTGCAACAGCCAGAGGTGGAAGGGCTCTTATAAAAAGAGAAAAGGTGATAATGGATGTGTCTGCATGTTCTACCAGCCAAAGATATGGGCTAAGACACCTATTTATTGCTGATTCTTTTAGCTGCTGCTTTGTTATATAAGAAAACTCCAGCTTTTTTAGAACTTGAAATGAGTTTACTCAGGTTCAGAACTTCTTTAGCTGTGGTACCTATGTTTTATCGCACCTTTTTAACAGAATGCACCAAGCTGTAAATACAGCTTGCCCTGCCAATCTTAAATTGTGTGGCTGATTCAGCTCCAAAGTATATATTTCAATTTAGATTTTTTTTCCTCATGCAACAGTAGTTAAGCCCTTTAAGCAGTTAAGTGCTTTCCAATGGGTACTGACTTAATTAAGTGCACTTTGTGTGCATTCAGGTGTGTTTCAAGAGCCACAGTTTTGGTGTATGCTGGAATTTGCCCCCTCTGGGCTTGTAAATCATCCCCCTGGTAAAGCATGTAGGCAAGATTCCTGACCTTTATAACAATCCAGGCCGGAAAAACTGCACTGTGTTGTTTCTTGGGAATCTGTTGATGCCAGCACGACTAATTCTGCATAGCTTCCTTATGTCACACCCAGTGCAGCTGGAAGAAGTGGCTAGAGATACAGGAAGGACAAATAAACACTATCTAAAATCTTGTTTGCAGCAATCGGAGGTTTTCTCAAGGGTTGAGACAGGACGTGCTCTGGGATTCAGTGAGGAGAAGCTGACATGCCCAACAGGAAAATGCAGCACTGTCCACACCTCTGGATAGAGAAGTCAGGTGTCAGGAGACACCAGGCAGCCAAAACCAGCACGGGCTGAGGGAAGTTTTGCTTCTTCCCAGTGGTTTCCAGCACAGAGCACTGCTGGCACAAACTGCCTGGCGTGGAGGCTACCACCCCATCCCACCAGGGGATCGTGGGTTCCTTATCCTGCCAGGAGAGGATGTCAAAGAGGGAGGGATTTCTTTGAACCCAGGTGTTTTCTGCTCACCACGGGCAAGATGATTTCTCCAGCTCATCCTGTGCTTCTCAGAGAGTGCTGCTTTTACTGTTTGCTGTGGGATTTGGGGTGCTGTTTAATTGCTGCTCCTGCAAGGGCTTTTACAGTCTTGATGGTGTTGCCCTTGTTTGGATAACCCCCAGACTCAAAAGAAAAGACTGTTCTTAACTCCAAGAGGTCCAAACACAGCTGGGAGGTTTTTTAGACCAGTACTTTTCACTCTACAGCCGTGTTTTAGCAGTGCCTCTGCACCATGCCAGTCACCTCCCGGCACTGGAACTGCAGGTGGTTTCATTGGACTTCCTTCCCATTCCTCCAGGATATATTCAGTCCTCAAGCAAATTATTTCAGGCCTCTTGGAGACCTTACTTACCCTATTCTTACTGCATTTTTATGGTGGAGTCTGTGCACATTATGAGCTTTCTTTCAGTTTTTCCTTTTATTTTTTTTCCTTTTTTTTTTTTTTTTAATCTCAGGAACTGATGGGAAGAGGGAAATGCTTTGCCTTCTGTTTCCCAAATAAGAAAAACACATTATGGACCTAGATGAGACAGGTACTAGCCCAGCTCTGGATTTCATGGCCATTTCACTTTACAGCCACCAGGCAGTGCAGACCACAGTCAGTGAACCCAGCCCTGAGCAGGAGGGATGCCTGCAGCAGAGCAAAGGAGATGAAATGGGTTCTCCCCATGAAGAGCAGGTTAATCCACAGGCTATTCTTCCTGTCAGCTTTTTGGAGACAACTTTTGGCTAGGCAGAGGGGAGGAAGGCTTAGTGTATAATCTAGTAGCTGGCTGTCCCCCAGGAATCTTTTGTGTGATCTCCAACAGCTCTTGTGTGCTGCCAAACCTGCCTCTGCCACCATGTGATGAGCTCTGACTTGTGTTAACTTATTTCAGAGACAGGAGAACCCAATCTGACAAAAATAATTAAAAAAAAAAAAAGGCAAAAGCCACTCGAAGAGAAAGGATGCAGTGGTGGCATCCTTGCAAACAAATGAAGGGTTGTGTTGCCATCTATTTGAGGGTGGCATCATCTGACCACATAAGGAGTGGTGAAGGTGAAAATGAGGCTGTAAAATCATGCAATTAGGCGGTTTTCTTCCCTTGATAAAAACTAAATTAAATATAGACTAAATTAAATTGTTCAGTTAATTAGAGTGCCACAGTGTAGTCTCTTCTCATGCTGTAATCTGTGCCATGTTGAAAGTGGCTGCTTCTTCCACCTCTGCCTTCTTATAAATAAACCATATGTTTTCTGGATCAACTCATCCGATTATATCTTAATAGTTTTTAGGAGCACATCTCCCCACTACATTAATTGTCATACAAGGGCTTGTACACAGAGGGTCAAATTCCCACTGGTGATATTTTAATTATTATCACAGTGCAAACACGGTCTTTAATAGCTTATTAACACACCAGAGGGTTTAGCAAACTTCTATCAGCAAACAGATACAAAACAGGATGTTTTCTGTCAGGATTTTGGTGACCTTTTAGATAATTTCCTTATAACATGTCTGAAGAATATGGTAGAACATGGACAGGCCTCAGAAGCCTGTTTTGGGAATTGGAATGCATCTGGCAACATATCTGACATCACCACTCCCACAAGGATTTTTGTGAGAAACACAAATTGCTCTGGGTGAAGAGGAGGGGTGGTTGTCTCATTTTGTTACAGCTGCATTCCTGAAGTATGGAGGGCCACATAAGCTTCACAAATTACATTTATCTTGGTAGTTGCAGATTTAAATGGAATTAAAAAAAAAAAAACAAAAAAACCCAAAAAAAAAACCCACCTGAAGAAGGCTTTGGTTTCTGAGCTGCCATTGGCATTCAATGGGGCTTATCCTCCTACATCATTGTGCTGCTGTTGAATCTGCATGTGTATTTTAGTACCTTCCAATAAGGTGTATGGTGAAAGACAGGAGGAGGACAAGAGATGCTGGAACTTGCAGTGTCTTACCTATGTTACAGATTATTAAGCCTGGAACTTTGTGAAAAATTGGTCCTTACACTTATTTTAGTTCTACTGGTCATGTGACAATTCTTACACCTGTCTTCTTTTTTTTTTTTTCTTTTTTTTTTTCTCTTTTTGATTGTTCCCTTATCAAACAGAAAGTAGTGGGAAAAAATAACTCGTTTAGAGTCAAGCAAATCTTTAGGCTTGAACAAAAACATTTACCTTCAGGTAAGCCTTGAGCTGTAAAAGTACACAAATAAATAGGAAGAGTTTGAAGAGTTTTGGTAAGAGACATCACAGTGAAACAAGAAATGACAATGTGATGTTTAGGCAGTAGTGAACCAAAAGTAGACTTCCTGATGCTGGAAGTCTCTCTCTTCATCCTAAAACATTTCTTTCTTAGTGAGTTACATTTTAAGCTGCTCTGATTTAGTAGGTTTTGTGCTTTCTTTGGTGGGGTGGGAGAGATGAAGATGTGAAACTCTGACACACAGGACGCCATGCTTCCTCCCACCCCTTCACGCTGTGTAAGCAGTGAAAAAGGGCCAAAAAAGGGGTCAAGCCACACCTAAGAGAGGAGCAGAATGTTGCTGGAGCTGAGCTGGGGTGCCACTTCTTTGGTGCTGCCCTCTCTGCCTCCAGAATGTTCTCTGGGAGAGGACATCAGCAAGGAGGACATCATGTGTGAGCTGCAAAGACAATATGAGATGAAAGTGTGGACTGACTCCTTGTGTCTACAGTCGGATAAAGTGAACAAATAGCACTTGCCCACTGGATACATTTAGTGCTGCTTCCCAAGCCAAGAGAGACCCATCTCAGGCACATTGTCAGCACAGAGGCACCACCACCAGAGCTCCATTCCTGTGACAAGACACACACTGCAGGGCTGTGTCTGCAATTCAAGCTTGCAAATAATGGTTCCAGAAGCCACTCACTAGCTGGAGGAACTGTGGGTGGTTGTACAATCCTCCTGCCAGAGGAGATGGTGGCACTGCAGGTGGGTGACATGTGTCTGTCTCTGCTGGGGGTGAGTGATGGGCAGGATGGTGGCACTGGGGAAGCAGGGCAAACCCAACACCTCAGCTCTTTGCTCCACCTCTGGGTGTTGTCCATGAGGTTGTTTGGTCCAGCAATTCCTCACTTCAAAAGAAAAGGAATATTGCCCCTGCCCCATTCCAGTAACAATGAAAGAAGGAAGGTGTGAGGAGCTTGGATCCTGCTGTGGAGGCACAGCAGTGTTGTGCAGAGCTGGGCTGCAACAGGAGTTCTCACAGCATCTCATTTACTCAGCTGGGCCAATCCTTCTCTGGAAGCACAGAAGAACCTTATTTCAGGTGGTGATCTGGTTTTTGAATACCAGAAATGAAACCTCTGACAATCAAAGACTTTGTAGACAAAGAGAAGAAGATGCCAGAAGCCCAGACAGGGGCCTTGGGGAAGGGAATCTGGAGGAATAATGGTTGAAACCCTTCTGTTCTGCTGTCTGCACATCTGTGAGGATCTGAGTGCTTGTTCCATCCTGCTCCAATGCCATGAACAAGCAGGGTGGGGGGATAGGTTCAAGCCACCTGTGAAGACATCACTAAGCACCAAAAATCAAAAAACCCTGTACAAAGGTTTTCACTGGTAGTAGGTGTGAGGCAGTTTGTAACCTGCCCCCAAAATGCAGTTTTTAAGCAGAACTGAAGTCTGTGATTGATATTAGTGATGGACAATGTGCCTTGGCCTTTGCCCAAATTGGCACTAATGGACACTTTTATTTAGAGTAAGTGTACGTGTGTGTATATAGTTGTATTTATGTTTCTATTAAGTTATCTTTTTCCATCTTTTCTTTGTATTTGCTTCTCATTGTTCCTTCCCTTCCTTGTTCCCACAAGCCCTTGCTGCAGCAGTGTTTTTTTTACACTTGTGTTTCTTCTACTCTTGCAAAATGGTGAATTCTGATGGTTGGAGGTTTGACCAGAAAATCTAAGTTGCCTTGCTGTCATTTTCAAATCTATCTTAACCTCTTGAGAACCTAATGATTTATTGAAAATTAACAGGACTTAGGATATTAAATTTCAGATTCTCTTCTGGATAGGACACATAAAATGCATATCTTTTAAATGCCATGAATTCATGGGCCAATCCCATTCCTAATGAGTAGCACATGGGTAACTACCAAGATAGGCAAGAAAACTATCTGGAGCAAAACGTGTTTTAATCTATATTTTGTTCTCAACCTTTCCCCACTGCATTCATCTGGGTTTGTAAAGCACACAATATCTTTCAACTAGGTAGCTCTGTTGTCCCACTGTCATGAATATGACTTGAGTCTTCACTGATCTTCTGCACTGTTCCAGACTCTTTCATATTTCAAAGGTAAAAATTGAGCCTTCAAGAAGAAGAGCTAATCTCAATGCAACTGCAAAAAAACTCCAAAAACCAAACAAACAAAACCAGAAAAAAACGACAACCAAAGCCCCCCACAAACAAACAAACCAAAAACCAAAAAACAAACAACTCCTCCCCCAAAAAAAACCAAAACAATCTAATGCATGATTTAGTTTAAAAATAATTTGAAATAAATTGCAGCTATGAGAAGGGACTTTTTTATTGTTTATCACAGCTAATTCACAAATAATCACTATTATTTGCACTGGCAAAACCAGCAAAGACTACTGCTCAGTTAACAGCACACAGAGATAATTATGGCTTTGCTATTCACAAGTTGAAACCTTGTATCTGACTACTCAAGGTACCTGTTCTTCATTCTGAACCTTGTTGAGATGACTTCTGTGACTGCGGTGTTAGGGTGTTAACCCTTTAGTTGTGGTGGAGTAAAGAGACACAGTCACACGGTCATTCTCGAGATGAAAAAGCAGACGAGAAGATGAAGTTTATTCAGAAACTCACTGTTTAAGTAGCACAACTCGCAACAATGAGAACAAAATAAAGATGATTGGTCCAGAGAGAAGACACCCCATTTTCAGGGTTTGTTAACAGTAAATAGGTGTCTTATTTTTTATTATTAATTCTTCTCTGTTTTTGACTAATTTATCTTTCCTGGGAAAGACTTCCGGGCCTTCAGCTGAAAACAGCTTATCACTCTGAGAAATGGTTTAGAGAACAGAGCTGAAAGGCTCGGGCCTGGAATAATTTTCCAGGCTGTTCTGTAATGATACTACAGGCTTCTATTTACACCATATTCCCTTAGCCAAAACTTATTTCTACTTGATTGGAGATTTTTGCTGTTGCCACTAGAGGTCCATTCACCACTACAAATATAGAAGAAAGAGGCAAGCAATGCATTTTCTTCTCCAGAATTTATTTATTTAAATCACTGTTTGGCATTAGTCTTGCGGTAATGATCTAAAGGATGATGATTGTGGGCACCTTACAGCAATAGATGTGAAGTCAGACAGTGCCACTGTTGTTTCAGGATGTGTACAATTTGGTCTTACTGATGCCATCCTTTTGGTTTGGTAATGGGCACTTTTTGGGTGTTATTTTCTGTTTCCTTATTTGCTGCACCCAGGTCTGTGTTGCCCAGATTTGTACACCTGCTGTGTAAATACCTTCACCTCCAATCAACAAAAAAAGGGCAAGTGTTTCCATACTCCCCCAGAGTTTCACACTCAGTTAACACAAACTGCAGAAGCGTTTGTTTCAGCCTGGGTAAGAGCAGAGTCCATCCCTTTGTTCCCTGGGCTTTCCTGCTCCCTCTTTCCCTCCTCCTGTCTTTGTCAGAGTCCATGTGAACTCTGCCTTTGCCCCCTTTATCTTTTCATCCCCTCAGCCTCCTGTTTTGCTGTGACTTCCCAGGGTGTCTGTGAGGTTTCTAACACTCTCCCCCCTTCAGCTGACATTAAATGCAGACTTTTTCCTGATCACCAGAAACATACCTCTGCTCAGCTCTGGAGGGAAGGAACAATGCTGCTCTGTAAAGGTGGAGTTTGCTCACTCCTGAGTTTATTCTCTTCTCGTTGGTTATCAGGAGTGAAATTCCTGCTGGCTGCAGTGAGACCAAAGCTGAACTAAAACTCAGGGCTTTTGAAAATCTCCATGAATCCTTTGGATCAGTTTTTCTGAAGGACCAAAATTAGAAGGCACTTACTGAACTCCACCAGTTTTCCTTGGATGGGTTTAACAGCTGTCCTGTCCGCCTGTTCTTTCCCCTTCAATCTATGATCTGGCTGAGCACAGGACAGGATCAGGCCCCACATCAGGAGAAGTGGTAGGAGGAAATCTCATAGAGAAGAGAGGCTTTCCTGAAGCACTTTTTCTTACCTCTCTCTGGAATTAAGACACGTCAGCAGCACAGGGCTGGCTCTTGTATTTGTCACCACAGCCATTGTCTGGCACACCCTTCCACCCCACACTGTCCCCATGCCTGTGCTTTTCCTTCCCTGGACTCACCCCTTCTATTTTTTGTCCTGTAGACCATAAAAGTCAGGAAAAACTCTTTAGAGAGACAACTCAATTTAACTCAAGCTACCTACCAAGCCCATGGATCTTAGGAAGTTTAACTCTTCATATAGTCTCCCAATAACTGGACAGATTGAAAAAATTATCATCTTGAAATGAATCAGTCAGTGATCAACTAACCTGTGGGCATTTTACAATTGAATTTCCAAGTTTCTTTTCCTCTACCAGCTGAGATTGGTAATGAAATTCAGAACTGGTAGGAAGGTAATCACAAGATGAGTGTGTCCATAATTCACGATGTGTACAAATTAGAAGAGGCTTGGGGCCCTGCAAAGAGACCTCTCACTTGGCAGGCATAGAAAATGGTGCAGATGGAACAATATTAGCAAGGGTGATCCACAAGATGAAACTCAAGGTTGCAGGAGAGATGCTGGTGTCATGCATTCACGGAGTCATTATACACACAATTCCCTTCCTTTCCTTTCCTTTC
>VXBI01007626.1:0-27401 GCA_013397375.1 Toxostoma redivivum
GAGAAAAGGGGCAGGTCATGGCCCACAGGGGTCGGCTGCAGTCCTTAAAAGCAAGGTCTGCCTTCACCACTGCGTTTTGCTGCCTGCAGGGACCTGTGGTGTGGGTTGTGAGCTCCTGCTAGGATAAGAGCTTCGACTTCCAAGAGGCAAAACTGCAACGTCTTCCTCAGCAGGGACTGTCTCAGTGCAGGAAACAGCACGGGGGACTGGTGGAGGGGCTCAGCCTGGGACACAGCCCTGGGCACACTGACACGGGAGGATGAGCCCAGGTGAGGAGCACGGCCCCAGAGTGGCACCGAGAGAGGCTGGCAAGGGATGGTGAGCCCAGGTGAGTGCTCTGGCCTGGGCAGCTCTGCTGTGCTCTTGGGGAAAGTGGCAGGGTCAGGTAGGAAGGAAGGAATGCCCCAGATGCCCCTGAGCTGAGGAAGTTGTGCCAGGCTATGGCTGAGAAGAACGTGCTGTGCTGGTGGCTCCTGCTGCTGGCCCTGCTGTGGGCCACTATGGGACTGGCACCCCTGCCAGGCTGCAGCAGGGCCAGGGCCGTGGCTGTGCCCGGCCTCTGCGTTGTGCTTGGCTGTTCCTCGGGAACAGAACGGGTGTGCTGGTGGTTTCTGGTTGTGTGGCCTGTCCTGTTGTGGTTTGGCGTTGGGGCTGCACCGGCAGTGCTCCTGGACAGGGCCCTGTCTGCAGGGGGATCAGGACAGGACCTGGGGCTGGGATTCAGCTGTGCCCCAGGACTGTGGGAGCCGTGGCTGTGAAGGGAGCCGAGAGAAGGTGCAGCAGCACAGCTGCCTGCGGGTGGCTGCTTCTCCCCACACTGCCCCCACCATCAGCAGTGGCTCTCTCTCCTGAGGCCAGGACTGCTCGCTGTGTCTGGCTGCCTTCCAGCAGGCCCCGGTAACGGGCCCACCGTGTGCGGTGACAGTCCTCTCCAGGACGGACCCCTGTCCCGCTGCCCTGGAACCGTTCCCGTAGCACTGCTGGGCCTGTGCTGTGCACCCTGACCGCTGAGCATGCTCAACATGCACCGTTGCCAATATCAACACACTCAACGTTCCCTTTCCCAGCCTACCGTCTTTCTAAAGGAAGTGTCCCAAAACTGCGAACCAGGACAGCCAGTGACGTACTTAGGCACAGACGGAGCCCAGGAATCCCACTGCTTGCCTCCTGACAAAGAGCTGTGCAAATCAACGGCAGGGCCTTTTCAGTATCCCCTCCTGATGCCAGCTTTTGTTTAGTCTCAGCTGGCAGCAGTCTCACATGCTCTCAAAATCTCACTTCTCTCACACACTCCCCAATCAAATGGAAACAATAGGAGTGTGTGACCTATGCTTCAACTTTGTGTGTTAGGATTACAAGCTCTTGGATGCAGAGATTTTCTTACATGGCAATGCTATTTACACTTGAGTCCTGACCATTAAAGGTGGACTTTTACTCATCAGGCCCTGCTCTTCTACCCTCCAGGTTAAGTCCTTTGAAACCTTTTCAGCACAGATCATGACAGGGTGGGGAGGAAGAGAACCAGCCGGAGGCTCAGTTCCTTAGAGGATTCACCTGCTGTGGTGTCATCTCCCTGGATTTGCTGGGGCTGGGCAGCTTCCTGGCAGTGAGCCATACCTGTGCCACCAGGTGACATCAGCTTCCTTTGTTGTTCCTTGCCCAGTTTGTCCTCTGCTGAAGCCAGTGAGTTATAACTCCCTGAACAGTGAAAAAACGCTACAGTGATACTCGTGTCTCTAGAAGAACTGCAATGTCCATGTAGGTGCAGAGCTCTTGGGAAGGTTTCTGTTGGTATTTCAGTGTTCTGGTTCCTGTCTCATGTGGGTGATTTGTCACGATCCTGCAGGGAACGGGCAGAAAAAGGGGTGGGTGAAGGATGGAAGACGTGGCAGTCACTAGATGGCACAAGAAGCACGTCTGAGAGCAGGCGACGGCCTGCGGGTGCCTCGGCCGTGCGTTTCACAGGTGTTTGCTGCCAAGGTTTTTCTCCTGCCTGTGAGCCCTGTTGACCCGGGCAGTCCATCCTCTCTTGCTGTCCCCAGGTAATAAGAATCAGGTGTGTAAGGAAAAGCACGGCTGTTCAAAACAGCAAGACATTTCCTCAGCCATGTCTCTCCACAGCTTCAGTAACTGCTCTTCTTTGAAAATAAAGTCCTAGAGGCTAATTAAAGTGGTAAATACAACAATTGAGGTCTGGTAGCTTCCTGTTGGGATACAAACCATGCAGTGAGAGCTGCTTGCAGTGAGTTGAAAGGAAGATGATGGCATGCTAGGGTGTACACAAGAAATCAAGTATTTCACTGTATCTTCAGTTAATTTTGCTCCTTTGCGTGTTCTACAGTTGACTACAGATATGAGAACACATCTCACCGAATGAATCTTTTTCAAATACTGATAAAACACCATGTAGTGTCAATCACTCTTGAAAAGAGAAGTTTCATTCAAAAATTTTAAAGAAAAATGGCTCTTGTTTGCCTCTTTTTGAATATAAGTAGTCTTTAAGCCCTTCCTGAGGAACTCATTCCCCATGAAGTAACTGCACCTGCTCAGTATGATTGTCTAAAACAATTCAGTTTACAGTGCTTCAAAAATTAATTTGTCTTCTCCAGCTAGTTGCAATAGGAAGAGGTATTTGGGGACAAATTAAACCTTACTGCAGTTCTACAAGTGTTCTTGGGGACTGCATTTTTATCAGTAGTGGCTCACAGGGAGTGAATACAAGCAAGCAGTAGCAGAGAAGGACTTGCTCCAAGTCAGACCTGTATTGCCCCATCCTGCCACTGGGATATAAAAGCTCATCCAACAAAACCCTGCATCTATTAGGTACCTCCTCCTCTGCCACAATCAAAGTTCTTTGCAAACAGTAAGAAAATAAATGGTAAAATATGTTTCTGAGTTGTAATAATTCCTAGCTGTGAATTTTAGGACCTGGTCTGTTGTTAAATTGGTCATTGCTACTCATGTCCATGAGGAGAAATTTCAGTGGGAATACAGCTGAGAAGGGGGACACAGTTGGCCCTGTAGCTATGGCACAGCTCCATCAGAAATATGTTCTAGTTGGGGTCACCTGTGTTCTTCAAATTCTTGTAATACTTTCAGTGCCATTTCGAATGTTTAAAAATTGAATCGGACCTCAGCACAGGAGAGGTAAATGCAAATAATGCCTGTCTACTTCTCAGGATATTCAACTGCAATGTTTTCCACAAACATACTGAAAAAAGGTTTAAAATATCTGAAATTTAACAGGATTGAGTTCAGTATAGACTCTGTAAAGAGTGTAAGCAGAGTGAAAAATCAGACTGTTCTTGGGAAAATCAGAATGTTCTTTGGAAATATTCCCTAAACAAAATGATCATTTAACTTAATGCTGTTCTTTAAATTTGCCTAAATTCAATTTTATAATTTAATTATAGGTTTTTTAAAATTCCTTTTAAATTTCCTAACATTGAAATATGTAGCACAAAACTCATCTTACAAAATTAATGATCTTTGATTTTAAGTTATCAGAGAAGATGGTTTTGTTTGTTTGTTTAGGTGGGTCTTACCCAAAATTTCCTGCATTCTTCATTTTGTTCAGAGAACTAAAGTATTTTCATGTTGCTGTTCATTTTACCAAAGCTCATATATTCAATATACTCAAGTTGCTTATACTAAACATTTTGATACATAACAAATCTGTTTAATTAGTCTGTGTAGACAGGATAAAAGCTACATTTCCATGCCAAACCCGTTATTTTTACTGTGTTTGCAGTCTCGTCAATCCAAACTGACAGCCTCATGGTTTGTTAGAGCAGCAGCTGACTACTTGTTGAGCCCCTTTTATCTGATTTGTTGTTTAACTGCTTTGGTACCTGCAAGCCAGTCATCGTCTCAAGTTTGTTTGGTTCCTTAACACCACTGAATAATCTGTCATAATGGTCCTGAGTGTTGTGGAGTGGCAGCACTTACATAAAGTAGGTGAATTATAAAGAGGAGAGATGGGAAGACTCAGAATTCCTTTGCATTTACATTTAATTTAATGATTTAACTGTAAAAGCCGTACACCACAATGCCTGGATTCGTTCAGGGCTCATTTCAAGTGTCAAGTACACCACATTTGGGTGATGTCTCTTCTAGCCTCTCACCTTCTCTTTTGTCTACAGACATGTGCAGCAACTAATCCCCTTCTTGAAGACAGCATGTCTAAAAGCAATAGGTAGAATGACCCCACCAGTTGGTATTTGACAAGGAATGATTCATAATTTTTTGGTAAGGTTGTTGTTGCTCTCTTTTTCAACACCACTTCTTGCTTGTTCAAAGAGATTGCCTTTTGTCTTGACTGTTTTGGCTCAGAGAACCTTTCATAAATTCCTACTGTATTTTTCGTTTGTCTTTTCTCCTCTTCCTCTTCTTTTTTTCACAAAGTATCTTCAGACACCCCAGTACCAGCTTCAAAATCAAGAGGGCGTTTATGGTGGAAGCATATGCTTCTCTGTGAAAATTACTTTAAATTAGCCATCGTATTTCAGGCAGACTCTTCAGATCACTTTCCCTGGTTTTCTGAGTCATAATCTAATGTTTTCCCTGTACCAGTGACCTATGAAATTGTCTATGCTGCATCATATTCATTACTTCCATTACAGAGAGGAGGTGGCAATGAAGTAGCTATGGCATGTTGGATCCTTGTTTGCCTGCATTCCATTTTGTAGGAGTATTTGTGCAATTTATTAAGTCCAGATTCCCCCTCTTTCCAATGCATGTGTACCAGAAGAAAGTGAGGAAATGTCAGCTGAAAGAGAGGAAGGTATTCCTTCAGTCAACCCTTCTGTGACATACTGCTGTCTTGTCCGGATCACTGGCTGTCAGTTCAAAGCACAGTGTCTGAAATAAATTCAGGAGCTGGTTTCACGTTTTGGCTGAGCTCATTTCATTGTATTGCTATCTGACATGCCTCATCTCTATCAGAAATGGGTATCCTGCTCTAGCAGACCAATACAATTCATGATCTAGTAACACCCCCTCTTGCATTCTGCACTTGACTTCTTTCAGTCATATTTATAACAATGTCCTGACCTGACCAATGCGTTAAAGTTTCGGCTAACCCTTTAATGTTAACTGGGTGAGTAACCGGGGAAGCCGTGACTCTACTTCAGCTGTGGTGATGATGTTGTTTTCAGACTTTCTTCAACTAATGAGCCATTATAAGTAGTAATAAAGGTGTTTGTTAGGGCCACATATTCCCTGGAAGAAGCACTCACCCATGCTAATTACAGTCGGTCAAGGCTGGTGAGTGTGTGGCAGGGGGCATAGAGCAGTAATGGTGAGAGGTGTTGGAAATGTTAATTGTGCAGCTGGTTCACATGAACTTTCTCCTCCCATTAAAAACAAAGCTCATTTTGAAGACGCTTGTAAAATCTGTGCTTTAGGAATCAAGCTCCCTTATGTCTCAGTAACTGGTAATACCCAGATATATGAAACTGCAGTGGAATGAACAGAGTACTCAATCTGTGCAAGGTTGTTTTAGTCTCAATTAAAGCTGGAAATAAGATTTTGCATGACTGTGCTGCCACATTAGGGCCATTGCAAGCTTTGCTCTGTGGATTCAATTCTGATTCTGCAGAGAGGATTTTTCTACTGATTCCATGACCTTTGGACCAAGTCTGCTGCTGGTATGTTCTCATTCCTGAAGAGCCCCAGCCTGTCTGTCAGACAGTGCACTGCCTCAGGGGGCTGTGCAGCTGCAAGGCCTGGTTCTGCACACTCACAGTGTGAGTGAGAGCAAAGCTCTTACTTGTGGATGTTTGCACAGCTATTAAAGCTCTTAAGTTGTAATAAAAAGTGACAGTGAGGGGAAGGTTTACAATAAAAATAAGATGATGAGAGAGATATTCAATTAACTAATTCTCACCTTATAACTACACAATATAAATGTACTTGTGTTGTTCATATTGCTAAGAGATTGCACTATATTTACTATTCAAAGAAACATAGCATTATATTATATTATATTATATATATGGCTGTTTTCTGCTTAGTTCCTTAGTTGAACTCCAGAGCCAAAATCTTTTAAGGTGCAGATAAATCTGACAAATACTTAACTTGGAACTTGTGCTTGTGTATGCTTCATAGTCACAGAGGTATGAAATCCCCAGTGGCAGTCAATGCTCTGAGAATGATACCTGTAGAAGGATTGCCTGTTAGTATGTCGGCAACACTGCAGATAATAGGAAGAAATTAATAAATAGAGATTAAATTTTCATGCAGATACTGGGAGGAAATGTCCTTTTGGTCAAAACAGAAATCTGGACAATTTGAAATATTGAAATGATTTAAAAAGAAAACAAAACTTTTGAAATATGTAATCCTTGCTGTCACCCTTGTTTACTCAGTTGATATTTTTTCTTTTCATTTTTAAGTGTTTTTCACTTATTTTGAAGATTTCATAGCAAGTAGTGTTCCCCAAGATTTAAGAAGTGTTCATTCACTGCCAGAAATGGTATGTGAAATGGTGTTCTTCAGAGAAATTGTTTTTTTCCTGATAAAATGCAGATGAAACATCTAAAAAAGCATCATATATAGAAAGTGTGCTGAAGGAAGTTGAAGTATATGGAATGCCCTCACCATCTTCTCTAAAGATTTCTTCAGCACTTGTTTATTAGAAACTCCTTGTCAATAGAAGATGTCTGTCCATTGTCACAGAACAGTATATTACCTCCAAAGTTAGAAATTGTTTGATAGACCATGTTAAGTGTTGATCAGCCTGTGAGAATCTAACTTCAGTGAAACTTGTGAGGTGAATAATTATTTTCCTTCAGGGTAGCTAAACTGACTTCTGCTAAGCTGACTTCTGTAACTGAGAAGGAGTTCCAAGTCAGCTAATGTGTCTGATGGTATTGAGGATGAATGTTGATGGAAAATATACTCATTTGTTCATAAAAATAACATTCTAGCAAAACATTGATGTGCTGTAACCTCTTAGAATGCAAGAAGTGATATGAGTAACCCAGTGTGCTCAGTAACTGCATATCAATTGCAAAAATCAGTAAATCTATTGTTTAGACCCAGAAACAGGAAATCAGCTTCTCATCAAGTTCTCTGTGAAGTGGGTGACAAGACTAATGTGAGTGTAGCCCAGATGGATAATTTTGTGTCATACAGGTGGAAGATTTTAAAAGGGAGTCTGTCATTCTTCCGCTTCAGCAGTGAAACAGTTTTAAGTACAAGCATATGCTGCCCAGCAGCATGCAAGGAGATTGTACATAGAAAAATACTCTTTGATGTTATTTTATTTAGCTTGAGTTGGTTGTATGTTCTTCACGCTATTGCAGTGTATTTGCACAACCAGTAAGGACACCAGAGTTGGCTATTCATGTTTATTGAATAATTCATATCAAATAAACACTTTTGGAAGTCTGACCACAGAAAGCAAAAGCATTCCTTTGAGAGGAGAGAAATCCTCACTGGAAGGAAAGGATCTCTTATTGCGTTATTATGAAATGTCTGAAGAGAATTGATTCACTGATTTCGAGTGGCATGACTGAAGTGTGGACACACTAGGGAGGGAGTTCTAGTGTGGGCTGTACACAGTCAGGGGAGTCACAATGTGTGCTTGAGATGTTCAGGGATGCATTAACCATTTGCACTATGTAGCCTCCTAGGTGAAAAGGGTTTTCCTGTGCCAGTTCCAAGTCAAACTATGAAGTCACTCATTTATTTTGTTCCATTGGAAACTGTTCCTGTCTCTCTGTAGTGCTTACTGTCTGGACAGACTGTAGAGTATAAGGACTCAGGTGTCCAGAATGTTATCATTTAGAACTGAAATCCTGCTCTGTTTCATTTTCAAACAATTGGCATATCTTCTTTTTTCTCCCTCACTATTTACTGATTTCACTGATGTGAGAGGAAACCATATAATTATTCTACATCAGTAGCATCAGAATACAAATTTAAGAACCTGTTTTAGTCTTTAGGAGCACATATTTGGATTATTCTGGGGTCTGGGTTCCTAAGAAAATAAGCACTCTGCCTAAAGTCAGAGAATTGAAGATTCTCAGTACTTGTCTGTTCCATTCAGATGGGTGCTTTAGTTCCTTTGCTTTAAGTGTGTGACAAAGCCATTAACTTGGATGGGAACATTAACACACTGAAAGATAGATGCAGAGGTCAGCAGCAGGAAGCCAAAAAAGAGTGAATGGAATGTTTTGGTTATCTGGCAGTTTACTTCACCAAATGCAAGTGCTACACAATTATTTTTTCATCCCTCTGTTTCACCCTCCCATGCTGATCTCTTTCCGGGGTGCTGACGCTTTTCTTCTACCCTGTCTCTGCTAACATCTTCTACTAAATCAAGCAACAAGCTGCCTTTGTGACAGGTGAATGACTCCTGAAAGTTGCAGGGGCCTATGTCATCTGAGCCGTCAGAATTCCAGTGCCTTTTTCCAGGATTCTGGAGTTTCTCACCATATAAGTCTACCTCATGATTCCAACCTCTTTTGCTAGGACGCTGGTGCTTGTACATCGGATATCTTCTGCCTGGATGTTCTCTTTTGGATAACTTGTTCGTGTAGGTTAGCTGTGCCCTAGGGCTGTTAGCAAACTGATTCAACACTGACTTTCTGCTGGAAGGCTGTTGCCTTTTCAGCTCCAGATAAACATCAAGGTCATCTTCCATCTCTCTTTTTCCTGGATGCTGTCTCTTCTGAATGTCTCCATAAGATGTCTCTTCCTCAACATCTCTTTTTCCAGGATGTTGTCTCTTGTCCAGGTTACTTAGGTGCTTTTTCCCAGAGTGTTGTCTTTTGAAAAGCCATTGTAGCAGAGGGGCATTTGATTCTGTCCAAGGAAAAGAATAAAATTAATAAGACCCCATAATCCTCCCTAAGGAAGTTGTAATAGCAATTTGTGGAGCAGGATCATAATCTGTTGTTCTCTGAAAGCCAAGTCAGTATTTCCAGCTACCAGTCATAACACTATTAGTATCTCATACTCATTCTTAAGCTCTTTTTAAAGTTTCAGGTCTTGGATCAACACAATCAATTCTCAGAATTGATGTGAAGAGGGAGGATGACTTTGCCTGTGGGTACTTGAGGCCAGCTTGTCTTCTACTCTGGAAGGGCCCTGTGCTCCTGTTTGCCTGCAGGCACCTCTGTGCTGTTTCTTGCAATCCCTGAGTCTGATCTTCCACTGCTGTGACTACTGGTAGCAGAGCATCTACAAGGTGGGAGGTGCAGAGACTGGAGCAGCCTCTAGCATTCCCAGCCTTGGAAAAAGCCCACCTCTGTTGGGGGTAGGAACCACTGGATTGAGGCAGTAGGGGAATGGCAGCACCCTCACCTCGAATTTACATTAGGTACAGGGTCCACCACTGCAGAATGTCCTTCATGCATCCTCTTAGAGCTTCCCTAGGGAAGTACCTGCTGGACAGGCAGGTTTTCTGTGACAGGCTTCTACCTTTTTATTATGCAGCAGCTGCTTAGTGATAGTGTAGCCTTTCCTGAGCAGAGACCTTAGAGAAGAAAGCTGTTTGTCAGTGAATTGCAGCAGCCCTCTTATCCTTCCCCTCCCCTCAGTTCCAGTGCTAAGTATGAACATTAGGACCTGGAAATCATACCTTGGATCTAATGATCTCAGCCAAGTGCTATGCCATCACCAAATGGGTGTCCCCAGTGATATATATACCTTTATTAATCTCTTCTTCCTTTTCAGCTTTCTTGAGGACAGACTGAAGAATGAGGCTTTCAGATCTCTGAAGGATGTCATTCAGGGGACTTTTCCCCATATTCTCACTCTCCTTTGGAAGGAGGTGTCCCCCATTGAAGCAAACACCACACAAGGTCAAGCAGAGGAGTAGAAGTGGCAGCTGGATAGATGGCATCGTGGGACAGGGATTCCTGTAACTTCCATTGGAGAGAGAACAACAGGGGGGAGGATGGAGCAAGCAAACCTAGCAATAACAGCAGGGATTAAGTCTCTTAGGGTCTTTCCTCATTTCTGTTACTAATCACTCCGTTTGTTTTTTATCCTCCAAAGCATCTAAATGCTTCATAATTAAAACCAGGTAGTTGCTCATTTTTCTGGCAGAATAAATATGATATGAACTTCCTGAGGCACAGGTGATTCTCTGAAACAGTGATTTTACTCTGCCTTCTGCCAAGAGGCAAACATAATTTTCCCCTTGAACTCTGTACACACAAGGTACAGACATCTATACCTGCTATTTCCACCAGACAATTTCCTTTGGTAAGCATTCATTTTAAAATGATACTGAGATTACTTCCATTCCACCTTCAGTTAAAGCCAAAGCTAAATAATCGACTAGGTTTTTGCTTTCTTTTTGTATGCATTTCAAGTAGCCACATGCCTGGGTATTTGTCAGGCTAAGAGAACAGCTGTGCTCTGTGGGGCAGGGAGATTTCTTGCATGGAAAGAAATGAGAGAAGTACCTTTTATTTTTTTCAGAGACCTAATAGTAATTGTATTCTCTACTACCTCTTGCCCAGATACCAAGTGTTTTCTATTTCTTCTAGCTAGCACTGAATTCCTAACATGCTTAGGGATTTATTTTACAGTAAGCAGAGTTCTTTCAGTAGAATGAAACACACCTTTAATACTACTATAGCAGTCATTTAGCTTAATTTTATCTTCAGAACATAAAAGAAATGCATGATTTGATTAAGTCCTACAAATTTTCCAAATAGAAAATGAGTTCATTACCTTTCTTATTGGCAGGTTTTTATCAGTTCTGATTAAATCCTTGAGTAACAGCCCTAAGAATATCACATAGGCGATTTGACTCAGAGCAATCTTTAGACAGAAAGGTAGAATTTGCTAAAAAGGAAATTATTTGATAAATTACCTGATTTGTAGCTTCAGATTTTTGCTTGCTGCATCTGCCAAGTCCTTTAGAGCTGTTTGTGCACCTGAGCTGCAGAGCTGCCCTTTTGCTGCTGCAGCACACGCAGTGTCCGACAGAAGCGTTGCCGTGTGCTCTCTGCACGACTCAGTCTCTGTTCTTATACTGTACTGCCTCTGGGCCCTAGATGCAAACAGCTCTGAGGTAATTTAGGGGATATGATGGGATTTTTTTATTTTTTTTTTTTTTACTGCTGTCAGAGACCTGAATTTTGAATGCATTTTAACACTCACACAGTTATCTGCTGGCCTCCATATATCCATGCTTGACTCCCAGAAATTGTTATTTTCCCACTCTCTAAAGAAATTATGTTGAATTTTATGTAACTCAGTATAAAGAAAAGGAGATTCTTCTTTGCCTAACAAAACTAAGCTTGTTTGTCCTCTATTAAGCAAGTGTTTTGGAGTAAAAGCAGAGAGGTAGGTAATTAATTAGGCTAGGGAAGAAAGACAATGGCAAAAATGTAATGTATTTAAATAAGTGTATACCGTGGGTTCTTATTCTGATTGACACTATACAGTTTCTGGCTCACAATTCCATATTTTTTTTGCATAGGCTTCCACAAAGAGTATTTTAGAATATGGGGTGCATAGCATTAAATATTAAAACATGTTTATGTTGCTGCTATGTGCTTTAAAAAGCATTATACTATTGTAACTGGAAATAAGACTCCCTGTCTTTAACCCGTCTGTCTGCTGAAGATATTGCTCCACACAGTACTGCTCATACAGGAGGCACAATTGCTTGGCATTTCCTAGGTGTAGTAACTCCTTAAGATCTCTCAGGTATGACACCTGAGTTTGAACAATTACTGTATTGCCCTATAAATAAAGTAGGCATTGATGAAATGGGAAACTGCCTTGTTTCATTCTCATTAAAATCTGCTTCTTGACATTTTTGAGCTTACCTTTAGAGAAAATGGGTGAAGTCATGTGTTACAATTGCATCCCCACACAAAGCTCCTCAACAAGAGCAAAATTACATTCACAGTGCAATGCCCAGGACTTCCAGTCTGGCTAGCTTTGCCTCTTTGCTCAGACTTATTTTATCTTATTTTGGACTCATTTAGTAGAGTTTTAATGCTTTGTTTGAAGGAAGAAAGTTAAAATTAGGCACATCAAAGAGTTGGGTTTTTTTCAGGAAAAATGTTCTTTTCCTATTTCACAGCTAGAAAACTGTCTGTTTTTAATATGATATCCTTCCTTTTAGAGTTCTGCTTTTTTCCAGCTGCATTTTTTTCAGTTTCATTTTCCCCACAGGTCATTTCTCTATTTAAATGCTTTCTGGAGGTTTATTTTATAAATGTAAATGTTCTTTCCTCCCCATCACTGCACAATTAACTCACGTCACTGAGGTGAATTCATGGTGAGAGGGAGAGTTTGTTTTCTCAAACTCCAAAGTGTTCCAGGCTATACTTTCTTGTCTTGTCACAAATACATTGACCCCAGACTTGTGCAGAGTTTGTGTCAGCACGGGTTTGGCTCCCAGCTGTATTTTATCACAGGTGCATCAAGTCCCTCCATCTTTTGTATCAGCTCCATTGAGGAAGTTCCTGATTTTTCTTTTAAACATTCTCAAGGGCACCCCAGCTTCTCAATGGGCTTCTAAATGAAGAAACTGGGAGGAAGACAACTCCTCCAAAACCAGAGCCAGGCCCACACATGTGATCTATGAGGTCTGAGGTCTGTGTTGCTCCCCTCTCCAGCTTGCTTGTTTTTGTGGCTGCAGTCACTAAGCATGCATCACCAGGAACCTGCTGCCTCCACTTGTGCTGAGCACTTGTCCAGCTCAGTGTTGGTGCTCATAGCAATGGGGCCTTAGCACTGGGGCTGTGACTGGGCACACAGTTGGTTCCTAAGAAGATCTCAAAGGTGAATAATGAGGAAATCTGCTGCTACCCTCGTCTCATCTCTGTTTTAAAGAATAAAGATACTCACGTTTTGTGCAGTTAGTCAGCCATGACATCGTGAAGTCAGGCAGAAAGTTCTCCTTGGCAGGTTTTTGAATTTTTACATCTTACTTTGACTGCCTTGCTCTTGTCACTGTCAGAGGTAAGTAACTGAAGTACATCGCTTATTTTTAGTATGGTCATCCCTCCAGGAATCCTGAAATATAAAAGTTGTTATGGAACTTCTTTTCTTTACCTATAAGAATAATAAATACTCTTGTTTGGAATTAATGGCTCATTGCATTTGTTACCAGTTACACTAGGAGATGCTGAATTTTATGGGATTTGCCCTTTGTCACAGATTCGTAGTGTTGGACTTGGGAAGTGAGACCAGAAACTGTTCACTTAGCATTCCTTTATTGAAAACAGGTTTGGTTTCTGGTAGAACCTCACAAGACACACATGTTTCTCATTTAAAAGGTTATCTACATGATATTATTTCTGTGTGAGAGAAATACCTCCACTGACTACTTAAGGCATCCCATTCATTTTTATTAACTGTACACTATCACTAAGATGGTAGTTTTGATCTTCTCATCTCTTTAAATAACTTTATCCTCTTGGATATTTCCTGAATTGTATTTCTTGCCATGTGCAATGACTGCAAATCTAAGCTGTTCTGTCTCAACTTCCTCTTTTTAAAGTGCTGTGAATTAGGAAAGATTTGTTTGCTAACAGAAATGAGAGGCAAATCAGCTCTTTTGTTTTCTCTGGAAAATGTAAAAGCACAGTTTGTTTAGATCACTCCTCCCAGTTTGTTCCTTGATTGAACTACTCAGACAGAAAATTAGGGAGATGGGTAGTAATAGGTAAACAACTTTCTCTTTCCATGTGATCTTCTTAACATGATCCTTCCTGCATAAGAACAGGTAAATAGTTGGCCCTGAAGGAGGATGTGTTGTATTTTTGTGAGAGGTATAATTCCAGCTTTTCTTCATTTTGATTTTAATGACATCAGAATGCCAGAGTGTGTACAGCCACAATGATCTTTAGATGATTTATTATTAGATCCACAGTATAGTTTTACAAGACAGGCAAGCCTTCAGGAGTACAAACCTTTCTGAGGCCTGAGGAAATGCATTCATATCTGAAAGTTTCTCTCTTCTTAGGACTATAAAAGGGCTTGTGATCCCCCAGAACTGTCAGCTTTTCATGGAAATGGATGTCACTACAATAGAAGATATTATACCTAATCTACAAACCTGGTAGTGAATATTAATCATTACTGGAGGCAGGGCTCCAAGCAACTTCTAACTGCTAGTCCCCAGAATTTATTTGCTAAGTGAATGGACCTGGATGGTACTGAGTGGATGCAATGACACGTGAAGGAGGTTTTTGAAATGCAGCCTACTGTGGTCACCACCAGTGTTAGCAAAAGTGATCCCTTTGTGTGGACATACCCAGCCAGGGGGGCTTCACTGTGGGCAGCAGAACAGCTTATCACAGCCCAGCTGGTTCTGCTGCAAGTCACAAAACCAGACCCTTGAGGAATAATGAGGACAGCTTTCCCATTCATTTTCATTAGCTGTGAATATAAAATCTAGGAAGGAAAATGAAGGTAACTCCTCTACCCTGTTCTGTTTCTTCCAGCACTGAGCCTCACCATGGTACTTCTCTTGTTGCCTAGTGCAAGAGTTTGTAATGGTAAACACTTGTTTGTGATGTGAGCTCTGAGGCCTCTTAGGGGCAAGCTTTAGTTAGAGCCAGCTGAAGGAATTGGCCTGGAGAATCTGGTGAAATTATTAGAAGCTCTGCTGGCTGATGCTGAATGGCACTTGAAGCATGACCTGAACATGGCAAGGATGTGTAAAGGATCCCTTTTGAAGGCTGTGTAACCTTCAATTGACAACTCCTTCTCAAAAATTCCAGAAATGGCAAAACCACCTGCTCTGACTATAAGCCCCAGAGTTTCATAGTTTTGCAAACAGAAAAGAGTTGAAGCTTAATTTTTTTAATTCATTGAAATTAATAGAAAACCCTTTGAGGAAACTTAATATATGGAGAGATTAGGCCTCCTGTTTTAAATAATGAGTAGGATGAGTGTTGAAGGAGATTGAGAACATTTATTTCTTTGTGAGGAAGCCCTTAATAGAATTACTGAGTAAATTCCACATAGAATATATACACAGCTCCCCTCATCAATTTCAATCCAAAAAGGGAACCATTATGTTAGAAGGAAAGGGCAGTATCCCACGTAACATTAAAACTGTTGCCAAAAGGTGTATAAATAACATGTTGCTTGTCTTGGCTAAATAGTTTTATTGTTCCATGAGGAAGCAAACCCAAAGCATTATGACATTAATGCCACATACTGGTTTACTGACAGATTTTTCAATATTAAACAGCATATTATGGAGCCAAAACTTGACAGGCTTAATTGTATATTTAAGAGTCAGACTAACTCACAGTTTGTTCCTTCTGGGATGGTGACAGTTTGGAATTAAGGATCTCAATAGACTCATTGTAGTGGTTCTTTATTTTGTAATTATCCACAGTGTTTATGCAGGGTCATTTGTATAGTTTTCTAGTCAAGAGAAACCTGTGATTTGGGAAGAAATTGGCCATTGTCAGAAAGAATATTTCTGTGCCCTTTTTCTTGTTTCAAGCACAGTCTAGGATCTTTCAAACCAAATAATGTCACTAAATTAAACAAGCGTGACTCTATGCCTCCAAGCGCCAAAAAACCTCCAGCTGTCCAGCCTGTTGCTTTTTCACAGCTCCTAATGACAGAACTCTAGATCTTGTTCACTTCCAACAGGGATTTAGTCATCAGATGATGCAAATTTACAGCTCAGTTCACCTTGCCAAAATACTATGTTTGAACTGGGACAAGTTTTGTCATGTAGCAAGAATAGATTTGGGGAAATTTGATTTGGGATGATAGAAAACATTCAGCTTACTTTTCAGAAGTAATTCTGGTTTACACTGTCAGGTAAATGGCAAAGTCAGTTGGATAGAAGATCACTACTTCCATAGAAATTAAAGAAGTGACATGGTTATGTGTTTGCTCAGTGCCTGTCCCTTACACTCACTGCTAACACACACTGATTATGGCAGAGAAGCCAGAACGGGGTGTGAAGAGGCAGAAATTTGTGAGGTAGGGTTGCGAAGAGATTTAGTGTTTGGCACCAGATGTTTGACAATGCTGGTTTGGGCTTTGAAGTCCACAATCCTCAGCTGGCAGCCAGTCCAGCACTCCTGCCCAGCTCCCTAGGAGCAGTCAGCACAGAGCATATTTGGATAGTCTGCCTGCCAGTCCTGGCTGGTTCAGCTGTCAGCTACAAGGCTCAAAAGCTCCTGAGGCCTGACACACATGGTGCATGCCCAATGGGAATTGGAGAGCACAAGTAAGAAGAGGGTGTAAAAGCAGAATGAAAAGTTCTGGAACTGTCCCTTCTGCCTGACTGTGGAATATCATTCCTCTCAAAATTTTGATATTTCTATAGCAGCTTTTAAAATTAAAGAAATGTGTATTTTATTGTTGCTTTCAGTTGTAAAAGACAGCCGTTCATTTGTATAAATTATTCTGTAAAGTGACCTCAGGCCTGGCTTTAAGGATGCAGCACAAATGTGATTTACCCTTAACTTGTCTCTGGTGATCCTCTAAGAAAGGGAAATGGGCCCGTGGCAGGACCACCTCAGCAAGGCAGATGTGCTTGTGCCTACCTACACACAACCCCAAGAACAGCACTTCTACTGGAGGAGCATCCTGGAATCAGATGTAGAGGGGAATTTTGAACAGGAATCTAGTTTAACAAAGTTAACTTCTGGTACCAGTCACATCAGCTGATCTGATTTAAGTAGGTAGCAGTTCAGATTTTGCTCCTTCTCCTCAGGTGTTTCTGTGTGCCTGTGATGATGAATGTGTGTTGTGCTCGATTTTACTAATGAGCTGTTCTTGTCTTTTTTTCTAGTACCTTTATTTTTCTTATAGTTACCAAAAGTTATTTGGTCTACTCATTTTGTGAGGGCTTAAATTTGCTGACCTGCAGTAAGATTGGACATTTTATCTTTTCAGCTACGGGTCTTAAGAGTCCTGTAGCACAGCAACAGTGAAGATCAGAATCCTTTTGTGATAAGTACTATGCTGAAGTGAAATCTGAAACTGTCTTCCCAAGAGAGTTAGAATGAAATCCAGGTGTCTATGTATGCACTTCTATGTCCACCTACACCTGTCATACATCTACACCTGGAGGTGTATGAAATGATGAAGCGAGAGGGTGGAATAATCATGTCACTTGTGTTGGCAATAAACATTTGAGGAGTTTGGGTGGCTGTAAATCACCATCAAGCTAATCAGGGCCAGGTTACAGTTGATTTATGAACTTTGCTGCAGTGTTGCAAAAGAATGTGAATGAAAGAAGACAGTCATTTTATCCTGGCACAGATTTCTTCCCTTGTGTAAGAAAAGGCTTATAAGAAAGCTGGTCACTTGCCATTATCAGCAGGATGGAGACATGTGCAGGTTTTGCTGTTTGTTTCCAGCACAGGCCTTTATAGGAAGGTCTTAGCAAATAGTAATGATACAGTTTACTGTTTCTGGTATTGTCCATTAGTCCCACTGTGTCTGCAGAGCTACCTGGCTACTGTAATTTTTATTCCTGTCACTTGCAACCCTTACTTACGATACCAGTGAAACTGGAAGCTTACTTAGAATCCAAGCCTTCACTGTAGCAAAGGTATGGATTTGTAGCACCAGAGGTGTGGGAAGTGCCACTGCCTGTACTTGACTAAGCAGAAGCCACTAGAGATCTGGTATGCTGCCATGTGTGCCTTGTGCAGAGCACAGTAAGTTGGGAGTCCTTTCTTGTTGAGTTGTGTGAATTACCTGGTTATGAGGGAAGTTCATGGAGTACTCAGTATAGAACTGCTCCCCTGCCCATAGTGCACAGTCGTTAGGATGAAGCTTGATGTGCAAGTGAGAGACTTGGAAGGGGAGGAAGAAGGTCTCCACAACCAGTTGTTCAAGTTTCATATTCTACTATGAGCTACATAACGACAATGACCTTTATTTAATTTGCACCTTTATAACTTTCATAGTCATTGCAATAACAATAGACTCTTCCACGGATTCTTAATGGGTTTGTTTACAAGCATAAAGTGAGAATCAGTGGGTGTTCAGATGCCTTTTTGGGGGCAGGGATTGTAATTATCAAATACAAGACATTGTTCTTTATGGGACAATAAAGGCACGTATGTAGTCAGTGAGGTATCTGCTGAGACCAGGAGTAATACTAATATTTAGAAATGGCTTCTGTGATCTTCTCGTGGATTTCTCTTCACATCAGTCCAGCTGGCAGACTCTGTGCATCACAAGTGAAGCTGAGTGAATGAACATGCAGCACTGGAGTAAAAGTTCCTTGAGTCATTTAACACCTGCTTCTGCTGAGAAGACTGTGAGGCACAAAGTCTATATGCCTCTCAGGTTTTGTGTCGTTCTCTTCCCTTCCTTCTCTTCTTTCAGCTAAGCCTGAACACATACAAAGATACATTTAAAAGTAGCTGGAGAATGGTTTGCAGGTGCAAACTACATCACATATGTTGTATTTTTACAAGCACCAAGCTGGGAGACTACATGGTTATTTGGCTAGAATGGAGTCTGAGAACTGAGCTGATTTTATTTCTGTCTCTTCTGCTGAATTTCTCTGTGATTGTCAGTGACTCATTGAGGCAGAAATCCAACTGTAGTTAAAATCAGAGTCAGACTTTTCATAGATGGTAATTGAAATTAGGTAGACCCTTCAGTATCTGAGTTCTGTGTTCCCTGTCCACAAATAAGCTATAGTGATACAATATAGTGAGCTTTGACGCTTTAAAACTTTACATGCTTTAAAAGCCACAAATCATGACAAGAGAAGTAAAAATTGTTATTTATAGTTGGTTGGGGTTTTTCCTATGGAGCAAGTAGACTTCACCAAGCCCAGAGGGCCTGGCATGCAAATTTAAGTAAAGAAAATGGTGAATAGAAAACTGGTGTTTAATTGGACTCTGGTGAAGCTTTGGTGTGGTTAATTGTGACAAGAACACAACTGTATATCATACACTTATTAAATATCAGAAATTTCACATCATTCTTTCTACAAACTGCTGATGCCTTTTATTAAAGAGTTTCTCCTCCAGATTTTTTTCTTTCCTTGCCAAAGCTGCTATCAGATTTGAAATGTTCTATGTTGACACCTAAATGGTGTGATGGAATTCTAGGATGCACTCCTGGAATGGCTGGTGATGGTCTTCCTTGAATGTGGTACGAGAGAATGCAGCGTTTGGAATTTCTTCTAAAGGATGAAAAAAGGACATTAATAAAAACAATCTTTTTGTTAAATTTCCTCTGTGATGATCTATAGGTAACATATCAAATGCTTACAGATCTAGAAACTGTAAAAAAAGTAAAACAACTAGAAAAAGTAAAAAACCACTCTTGAGAGTTGCTTTCAGACCTGCCTTTCCATGAGTGATTCAGAGACCATCATGGAAGATGCAAAGTTAAAGCTTTCATAACATTATAGTTTATAGCTTTTATTCAAAAATATGACCCAATATTTTGACATTTGAAATAGCTTATCAAGACAAAGAAGCTGACAGACTGTTTTTAGAAATCTTTCTGGATGATCTCGACAGTAATCTATGATTATTTCTGAGCTTCTGCTGTTCATGTTGAATAAATGAAGCTTAGTTCTTATTGCTTGGGCAAATTATGAAAATGCCACGGGTTGTCTGATAAGTGGGTAGTGCCTTTGATCACTGGCTGTACTTACAAACACATTACCATTGTCATTTGGATAATAAATTATCTCTAAGATAACACCAGGGTAATCCGATTGACCTTTCACAACTGTTTGTGCTTTTCTTGAAAAATAGTAACTCCATCTTCACTGGAATCACTTTTAGTTCTGCTTAGGGCCGGGTACAGAGCAAAGCAGTTGCATGGGATGGAAGAAGGCACGTACCAGTTTCCTTTACTTGAAGGTGCATAGCACTGGTCAATACAGTCTGTGATGAGGAGCTGGAAATCACTGCTAGATGAATGCTAAGTTAAGGATACCTCTGCCTGTGAGTCTGTTAAATAGTTCAGCTGGAACTGTGCTGTATTAAATGTTTCACATCTCTACCTGAAGCTTGCTTCTATCAGTGATGGTCCAGCTGCTCTTTAGGATGGTGCAGTGGAAAGAATCTGGAGACTTCAGCCTAGCAAATTGCCCTGTCCTTAGTTCTGAATGCCTTTGTCACCTCTCTGATGGACAGGAGGAGCTCTGATCTATATAAGCAAAAGATCTTCACAGAATTCTGCAAAGTGCAAAGTTCTGTACATCCCTTATAATTTCTGCATATGAGCACATCACCTCAGATTCAGGATCTGACAGGTTTTCCAGTAGTAAAAACATTTTTTAAGGCTCTTGCATCAAGACTGGCATAAGATCTTGTATAAATTGAAGAACAGAGATAATCTTGCAGACATCCATTTAAGTGTTTACATTATGCATTTCTATTTCCTGTTTGTAGTGTGAGATGGGTGCCTAACTTAGAAAAAAATTGTGGGCAGTAGTACCAAGAAAAAGTGAAATTCTCTACCCAAAGTGCTAGAACCCCAGTGTTGATGACAGGTAATATGGATTAGCATCCCTCTACAGGGGCTATAACTTGTCAGTCGCTCATACCCTCAAGATTAGTTTTACCTTGGTGTTAAATAGGGCATTCCATACAGCATAGTAAAATGGCATCAAATCCAGAGAGCCGAGCCTTCAGGGAGCAGTTTCTGACCTGCAGACTGCTTGGCACCGGCGTTCACTCTGCCCCAGCCAGACCCAGTGCAGCAGGGGTTACAGAGGAGCTCTGAACCAAATGTAAGGAGTGCTCTGGGTTAGCTTGTTTCTTCCTGGTTTGGATAAAGAAGCCAATGTTGCCACTCAAGACAGGTGCAATGTGCTCACATTGTAGCAAACTTAAATTGCGAGTTTATTGAGGCCTTTTCAGCCTCAGGTAGCTACAGACCACTTAATACAAGGTTAGTGACCTACGGTAGTAGAGAGTTTTGGGACCTTCGGAGGTAAAACAGTATCTGATTACACAGTGGATCCTGGTTTGTTTGGACTTCTGCTTCAGAATACGGACTGCAAGGTGCTATAGACTGGACCTTCCTCCTTAATAATTCAGCAGACTACAAGTTCTGCAGACTACAACTTTTATTACCACTAACTTCTGCTGTTCAGAGTTCTCAGCTTCCTGACAAATTGAGAAGACAAAAAATTTTTAAAAATGTAATGACAGTGAATTTACAGTCAAGTAGTGGACATTTTCAAAGGGTTATTTTCCCATTTAAACACAAAGGAAGCAGCCAGATTTGCTCAAGTAGTTGTTCTCTTGGTGACTTTGGTCCTTAGAAAACCTGACAACGTATGGAACAGTGGCAGCCTCTAGGTACTAGGGACCATCCTCTTTTTTTGGCTGAGAGCAGAAGCGGAGCCCTACTATAGCGTGTGAATCAATTTCAAGCCTTGAAATTGTATAGATGTAGAGTAAGTTTGTCACTGTAGCAGAATTTAAGTGCTACCTCCTAGGAACCCAAGTGTAAAGATTAAGTTTAATGAGTGATAGTGTGTCATCGTGGTATCACCAGAGGTCGCTAAAAGGTCTTTGCTCATTTAATAGAGGGTTGTACCTGCAGGTGCTGCTGTGCTGTTCAGAGCCCAGTGAGCCAAAGGGAAGCTATAGCCATCCTATTATCTGTAACTGGTATAAAGTAACACTGTCCTTGTGTTATTGAATATTCAGCATCCAAATGATGGTGGAAATTTTCCAACCAGATGTGTTTTCTCCAGGGTCCTTGCAGATGTTTCTAATTAATGTGACTGTGCCTGAACAACTTTGTCTCAATTTTGTTGCAATTCTGGTGCTCAGGAGTGTAAGAGTTTAGGCTTGACTTGTTCAAACTTGTATTTTTCTTATTAACACAAACGCTGTAGCCTGTCTAGCAGTGAGAACAGAGCACAAATAACAAACAGTTTGTGTTTTTAAAGAGACTTACATATCCAACTAAAGAAAAACAATCAATGACCATTTAGGTGCTTCTGACTGAACAAGATGTCTTTAAATTAAATCTCACATCTCGTATGAGACTTGAAAACAAGAACACTCTGACTTCCTAATTTAGCTACTGAAGAGCAAAGAAAGAAATTTGAGTTGTTTGGCCAGGTGACATGTGTGCTTCTACCAGGGGTCTTCAGCAGGGGAACATTTTTCCTTTGGGCATCTGTCACAGGAAACAAACTGCCTTTAGGGGAGCAGAAAGACTGGGGAGAAAACTAAAATACTCAGTCGGTGACCCTGAAATTAAGCTTGATCTTTGCATAATTCTCTTATTTTTTTCTTAATTCAAAGAACTCACTAGTTTTAGAATGAATTGGTGGTGCAAGGGTTGGAGCACAGTCACACAGCTGGAGGAACTGAGAGTAGAATTGTGGCAGCTGATGTTAGACCAGTGTCAACTGCGTCACTGTTAACCATAATCAGATCTAATTGCACATAATCACTGAAAAGACACTCTCATTCCTCTTTCTTCCTGTCCACACTGCTCCAAATTCTTGCTTGCATAAATTGTAGGACTGCTCAGCCCCAGTTGATTTAATTCAGCATACTGATCAGATGGATCAAGAAAGGTCAGAATTTGGCACAGAGCTAGACATTCCCATGACAAAGATTGAAATGATAGTCTGCTTTCATCCTGATGTAGTAAGACCTGTTTCTCAGTGCAAGTAATTCTAGGATAGCAACAAATTGTGTTGTTGATCTTTGCTTATTTTGTAAAGGGTGGGTGTGGTGCTATCTGCCTTTTTAGAAAGACCTGAATAAACTATATGTATTAGTATTAGGAATTCAAAGCCTCTTGGACTTGCTACTTAGCCACAAAAGGGGAGCTGCCAAGTTGCTCTCATAATTATCAAAAAGTTAGATCTTGTATGGAAATAAGAGCCAAAGTGATTAAGAATTCATTTGCAAAGCAAGCAAAGATTACAAACTTGTTTGTTTTCTCACACCTGCTCTCCACTTCAGCAGTACAATAAAGCAAGGCATAGTTAATGCACTTTTCCCCAAAATTATTAATGCACTCAAGGGAATATGATCAGCTGAGGCTTTGGAGATCACACAACCATTTGCCAAATTATACCTAATGACTACACATTGTTCCAGCAAAATGTGTCTCTTCTTTGGTAGGTTACATTTCCTTTCAGCCTTTTACCTATTGATCCAGTAGTACCTCATGTAGAACAAACTTTTTTGTTGGCAAGTCATGTTTATGAGACCAGAAAGATCTTTTATGTTACATTTGTAACATTTGACCAAGTCTGTGAGAGGAAAAGCTTCTTGTATGGAGCATGACAAATTTTTGTGATTTTTGTAAAACAAAGCAATAAAACAAATGTCTGTATGGTTTGGGCTATACAGATAACTGATGTTCTGTGTTCACTATTTCTTTGTGTACTTTCTGCTTTGTTGTCATAAAACATCTTAAACTATGTCGGCATTACATAGCACTTAGAGTAAATGATGGCTTTAATCTTGTAAATCTTGTACTCCAAGTACATATATATTCACTTTATTACAGAAAATGAGATGCTTGCTCAGCTAAGCTGCAGCATCACGAAGCTCAAGGCATATTTACTTTTTTTTTTTAATTTTTATTTTTATTTTTTTTATTTGTTGGAAGTGTAAGGACTTGAAGAACTTGAAGAAAGCTGGTGAAATTATGTATCCCTGACCAAAACCCTTAAAACATTTTTGTGTCTGCTGTGAGCATTCATGACAACAAGTACAGGCTGATGAGTAAGGGCAGGACTGGATTCTGGTTGCTCTCACAAATTGTCTCTCTCCTTATTTTTTTAATAGTTTTAAACTGTAGCAAAAGAAATAGTTTTTTCAAATGCAGAACCATATCATGGTAGCTCTATTATCATTCAGATCTTTCTAGTTGGATTGCTACTGTGGTCTCCAGACCCTTTAAAATTTTCAACCTCATTATTATTGCTGTCCTTCCTTCCAGCATTTCTCCTGAAGTGTTCTGTGTATGCTGGCCTCCTTCTTGTAAGAACCTCCTGTTTTGTTCTCACAAAGGTTCTTATCAGTAAATTGAGCTGGGGAAGTGTACATGGGCTTTGTACTTCCCTTGAGAAGCCTGAAAGCACTGAGTCTGAGAAATGCAGCTGAGTGCACTGCTCACTGCTTGAACCTGTTTTGTCTTCTCCACAGCCTCCACTTTCTGTATGCATCCTCAGAAAGATGGCAAACCTGGCAGTTTTTACTTACAGGAAAACACAAAAACGTTTTTTTCTCTCCCAGTGTATGAGAACCGAGAGTTTAGCATTCAATGTCACAAAGAGAGAAACTCATTATGGCACCAAATGATTCTTTCCAAGCTGTCTAAGTATTGATCCTTTGTTCATAAGTAAACCCTGCAGTTAATCATAATTATTCTAAGACATCTCGTTCCAGTGACTGGATCAATCATGTCTTTGATGGCCTCCTGCAGTGTTTTCCTGTCATTCCTCGGGACCTCTTTGTCACCTACTGTTCTTCCAGATCCCCGTGCAATAACTTGCTGCAGTGGTGAGAATGCTGTCAGCCCCTTCCCACTCACTTAGGACTCAGCCAGGGGGATAGATATGGATGAGGCCTCAGAGTGTTGGTAATCAATGTCCATGTGAACTGCACACTTCCCCTCACACTGAGCCTGGGAGATTTCCCCCCCATGTCACAGTAGTCAGGCCTAATGCCAATAGGATGATTGCCATGAACTTGCCTTTGAGCAGAAATACAGATAAATATCCAAGTTCCCTTTCTCATGCAGAGCTCAGAGTGCAGCTGTCAGAGCAGTGTGTCCAGGGGCTCCCTGAGGGACGGAGGGGCAGGAGGTGAGTGGCACAAGGCGGGCGGGCAGGGAGGCGAGGGCACAGCTGTGTGCAGGGCACAGGGCAGGGCTGGCCATGGCAGCCAGCAACGACAGAGAGCCAGGGCCCTTCGTGCTGGCAAGGCCCAGCCAGGACAGCAGCCCACGGCTCAGGGTCAGGTCTAGGGACAGGAACAGGAGTGTCAGCGGCCAGGCAGCGCAGCTCTTGTGGTCCCTCCAAGGATGAACACAACCACTCTGAGTGATGTAGTGCTGTTGGGTACTTTTACAGGGGTTCAGACTAATGAGGAGTGTGCTAATATTTGATTAATTGTCAGTGGTGATGATGTGGGTGAGTTCTGCATTAGGGGGGCAGTACGAACTCCCAGGAACAGCAGCAGGAGTAGTGCCTGCCCACTCTTTTCCATAGCAGAGGGACACCACTTGGCTACCCAGAGACACATGCTGTGATTTATTTCACCTGCAGATCCAGCCCACATGGGATCCTGAAACCTCTGCTGTGATGCAGTAGTGCTCTGTGCCTTCCCCACTTGTCCAACAGTGACCTGCTACCAAATGTTTAAGTAGTTCTCCACTTTCTCAGCTCAGGCATTCTTCCCTTTTTGTACAATAGAAGGATTAAACCATTTCTCTCTTGATTCTCAGACAGGAGATCAACAAAGTCTGAGTTTTGAGGTTTTCTACAGAAAATAATACTTCTGTCAAGTTAAAGTGCAAGTTATGGGTCAGTAGTAAACAGTAAAGGGCCAGTATGAAAGTCTAGCCGGGACAATGGATATGAAACAGGTGTTTCAGCCCTAATGTGAGTGTGCCCTGTCCCTGGAGCTATCGGTACGTGCGGTCTGCCCGAGTGTGTGTCCGTAACACCGACTAGGGGTGCAACTCAGGCCCAGTCCTGCCCGGTCCCTGCCCAATCCGTGCCCGGTCCCAGCTCGATCGCAGCTCGGTCCCAGCTCCTCTCACCTGGCTGGGGCGCTGCTGCCCCCTGCCGGAAGGACCTGCCACCGCGGGGCCATGCGTGCGGGGTGCGGGGCTGCTCCCGGGGTGTCCCCGGCTCCTCCCGGAGTGTCCCCGGCTCCGCCCGGGGTGTCCCCCGCTCCTCCCGGAGTGTCCCCGGCTCCGCCCGGGGTGTCCCCCGCTCCGCCCGGAGTGTCCCCCGCGCTCAGCCCTGCCCTGTGTTCAGCCTATGCGAGCACAGCCGACACCGTGTGACACGTCTTCCCTGGGGTCTGACTGCTGGCACCCCCTGAGGTCACGCAGTGCGGGGTGTGGCTGCCCGTCGGCAGCGCAGTGTTCAGCCCAGTGCTGTGGGTGCCCATCGGCCGCTGGAGTGGGACCCAGCGAGCCCAGGTGCGGTGGGGTGCCGGCAGTGCTGGGCAGAAGGAGATGGCATGCAGCTGGTTTACACTCACACTCCGTGCAGCAGCTGTGCCTTGCCAAGGGGAAAAGCTGCCCAGGGTTTCATTCCTGCACAGCACTGGGAACCCACGGCAATCCAGGCACAGAAGGACACACACGTACTGGGGTACACAGAGAAGTTGTGCAGATCAGCTGTGAGTCCCAGGTGCTCCTTGCTGATGTTGACCATTAGGCTGGGCTGGACCTGTGCCCTCCGATCCTCGGGTGCCCTGTACCTGGACACTTGAGAAAGGCGTTTTTAATACAGCACCTCCATCCGCAGTGGGGGTTGATCACATTTACCTAGATCAAGAGCAATGATATAAGGCTGACTTTCTTGGAAACACCACATGGAAAAGATGAAGTTTTTATTACTATTTGCATTAATTGCTTTTCTTTTATTAACGTCTTTGGCTGCATTGGAGCAGTGACAAGAGCATCTTGAAAATGGAAGTGTATTTTTCATTATATTATTACCTTACACCATTAGCTAAAGTGCATCCATCAAGTTAAAATGAGCAGTAATTTCCTTGAAGGCTCCCTAGAATTTCTGGACCATGAGAGCAAAGCTACAGCAATTTCGTCACAGGAGCCAGAAAATCAAATGGCAGCACCTTTAATACTCAGCTGGGAATATGCTATTGCTCTGAGATACCTGAGGCTGGAGTGTCTGCTGTGGTAGAAATGCATGGATTTTACCTTTTAAGGCCATTTCAAGCCATAGTAACTATTCAGAGCCAACCCTGGGCATGACTGTCCTTTCCTGCTCTTTGGCACACAGGTCAAGCCAAGGGCGTTTGGCAGCGGGAGGCGGGTGTTCCCTGCTCCTTGGAAGGCTTGCTTTAGTCAGGGCTGAGGGCGCCGTGACTCACCTGTGCGGGGGTGTCGGGCTCTCAAGGCGAGGAGCCACACAAGGGAGCTCACGCGTGGCTGTGCCCGAAGGGGCCGGGCTCGCCGGGAGGGGGACGGAATAGGTGAGGAGAGAAAAACCGTGTCTGGAGGCGCCAGGAGCCGCCCACCACCGCAGCACAGAGACCGAGCGCCGCCCGCGGGCGGGACCGGACCGGGCAGGGCAGAGGCCCCGCATAACGGGAACGGGAACGGGAGCGGGAACGGGAACGAGCGCGGGAACGGGAACGAGCGCGACCCCGACCCCGCCCAGCCCGCACGTGACCGGGGCAGCGCTGCTGGGGCGGGGCCTCAGCGCGCAGGCGCAGTGGGGGCGTGCCCTCTCACGGGGCCCGCCCCCGCAGGTGACGCCACCG
>VXBI01007626.1:27409-49519 GCA_013397375.1 Toxostoma redivivum
CGCCCGGCGGTGCCGAGCGGCCCCCGCCGCGGCCCCGCCATCGCTCCGGTCCCCGCAGCCCCCCGGCGCCTCCCGAGGGCGGCCCGCGCTCATGTGGCCGGTGCTGGCGATTCGCGAGGCACCGCCGCGGCCCTCGCGCTGGTTTGGGTGGGCTGAGGCGTCTTCGTTTTCGCTTCACCGATTCCTACTCGCCTTGGCTGTCTTTAATGAGACGGTTAAGACGAATTATTTCATGGCGAGTTCAGAGTTTGCCAGCTTAAAAGCAGATTGTCAGTGACAATCGTAAAGAAGGTGTAGGGCAGCAGCTTCGAAGCTTTACGAGGGCCAGAATTCACGACACTTGGAGCTGACACTGTTTGTGACTTGTGTGCAGCTGTCACTGGCGACACAGAAGTACCTGGTGAGCATTAGTGACAAATGGGGTGGCCCGCCAAAACTCCCATGGTGGGTGGAGGCATCACTTTCACTAAAAAACTCTACCAATAGGGAAACTTAATGAGGCTTCTTGGTGGGTAGGAGGTGTAAAGGTTTGAACTGAAGGTACAAAGATCTGAGTGCAAGGCTAGGGAAGGAGGAGAAAGAAGACGGTAATGTAACTCCCACTGCTCTGTAAACAGTGTCCATCATCCACAAACTTTAAAGTCAGGTGTTTCTGACTCTCTTAATTTCTGCAGGTTGGAAGCCCTTAGTAACAGTCCAGGCTTCTGGTGTGGTCACTGAGGTAATGGTGCCTTGACTTCAGCCAGTGGCCCTGGTTCTCCTCAGCCCGGGGAGCGAGTGCTGCTGTCCCTGATGCTCACCACTGACTCTGTCTTACTCAGGATTAACGTGTGGGAGGTGGCTCCATGTTTGATTGTGATCCTTCTCTTAGAGTAAATTCTTTGTCCATCTAGAAGTGCCTAGAGGCAATGAAGGCCCAGTGAGTAGGTGTACTCACTGGAAAGGCTGTTTCTGTCTTGGTGCCGGGAGGGACTCTTCCTCCTCTCGTCTGGGGACATTGGGGCTCCCCAGCTTGCAGGACTTGCACCGCTCAGCAGCTCTTACAGCCACCCAGGGTTCTGGCAGCAAATGAACAAGTTTGTTGGAGCTCTGTACCCACTGTATCCAGTTCTCTGCCTGATAAACCCACCCAGCTGGTCTGGAAACCATCCAATATATGGAAGCAAACTGAAAAAGAGAAAGATCTACTTTGTGTGGAATTTGCTTTAGAAAGAAATTCAGTTTCCATAGGGTTTGGGGTTTTTGTCTGTTTTTTTTTGGGGGGGGGCTCCCGTCCTCCATTTACCACCTAAAAGTTGCTGAGTTTGGTTTTCTAAGCAGTTCTGTGTCATGGATTGAGCTGTCTCACATCTTATTTAATCATAACTGAAGTTCCTGCAATTAAAACCTTTGTCTAATTCAGATACAAAATAGAAATCCCTGGAAGTCTACAGATTTTGTTTCTGTGTGTTTGGAGAGGTGCATTCTGCAGGAAATGGGTTGTATCTAGCAGGTCAGCTCCTCCACTGCTTGGGTGAATGGCCTGTGCCTGACTGAGCTGGCTACTGTGGCTGCTCTGGAGTCAGGCAAACCTTGTGTTAGTGTTTCCTCTGGTCTTTCTGAGAATTGTTTTTGAACCATTCAAAAAGACTTGGTGTGATAATATCTTGGGCTCGGTTTCTAGGAATTTTTGCTTAGCGCCCTGGGGGAGGAGTCTTCCCTCTGTTGGCTTCCCTGGCACATTTAGTGGTGTGGCATGTTCTCTTCAGGTGGTTCTGTAGCTGTCTGCCAGTGAGAGCTGGACTTTGGCACCTGGATTTACAAGTGCAAGGTGTTTCTCAAGTGAGCTGGCCTGTTGGCTTTCTCTTGATAGACCTGGAGTCTGCTCAGCCCTGAAATACAGAGAATGGGTTTCGCTGTGCCTGTCCTCTAAGGCCTGCTGAATGCTGCTCTGCACAGAGGTCGTGTGCTCTCGGGGAGGGCAGAAGGTCGTGGGGACTTGTGTTACCTCTCTGGGGCCAGCAACAGGGTGGTGTCTCAATAGCAAGACTTGTTTAAGTGGTTTGTAAGCAATGAGCACTGGGTGGCCCAGGTGACATCCAGAGTCTCTTCCAAGGTCAGCAAATCTGTGAACTCGGCAAAATGTTTCCTAGAGGATAAATCAGAGTCTCTGAGCAGAGTGAAGATGACTGAATGAGATGGAACATGAAAGTGGCAGGCTAGCCATGTGTTGTCTGCACCTCTAGAAACTCAGTATTCTGCTACGATTAAACACTTAAAATATTTAACTCCCCTAAGCAGTTGAGACCCTGGATATTGTCACAGCACAATGAGCTGATTCTTTGGGCTTAATCTCCAAATTCTCAAAATTTTTCTTCTAGCCAAGTGTGTTAGGGAAAAAGGAAAGAAGGAAACAGGCAGTTGTGTGGAGTTAAATATGTTTTTGCAAAATGTAATGTCTTTGTTCTTTCAGAAGCATTTTATGGTAATGCAGATCTAGTTGACCCTTTTTATTTATAGAGAAGAATCCTACTCATGTATCAAAAATACAAAACACTTCTATCAAAATAAGATTGAGAACTTTGATTTGGAAGCTAGATCTGACCTACCATGTGAAATACAAACGCAGAACAGAAGGTCTCTGCCCCAAAAAAGTTTATGTTCTACTAACTTAAATCCAAACCTGAGAAGTTCAGAAGTTTGCCAACACTGCTGAACGTTTATGCCATGCAGGTACCCCCCAAGTATGTACTTTATGTGCATGCTGTGTTGGGGCTTCCATCACGCTCCTTGTGATGTTGGTCCTTGTTTTGGAGACAGAGGCTTAATTCTTTAATCTGACACTGGTCACACAAGCACTCCCGTGGGAAAATACCCCATGAACATCAAGGTGTTTGGTGAGTTGGGAAGGTTTGTCTGAATCAGGGCAATCTGTGATGTGGTATAGTGTTGCATGTTCTGATATAATCAAACATTATTTGAATGCTTAGAGGATTTCCCTCCTTGAGATAATTTATTAGGTTAAAGCAGTCAGAATATGAGGTAACTTCAGAGGCTGCTTCTGATTTTAAATACATCAAAGCTAGCAGAAACCTAGTATTTAAAATGAGTTAATTCTTTTCTCTGAAGGGGACTCTGAATTTGTGTGCTGTTTTATTGTTTATCAGGTATTAATGATGTTTCTTATTTTGCTTGTTAATTTCGGCAGGTCTTTCTCCTCTACAAAGAAGCTTTGTTGCCAAGATTTACTCTAAAAGTGACCTACAGTACTGACTGCAGATGTCTGCAAATGTAGAACCTGATAAATCATATCTTCTTCCCTCCTCTGACTTTCCTGTTTCCTGTGGAATTTCTACTTCTAAATTTTTTTAAAAGTTAGACGTCTGTTGATGACTTTTGGATTACAACTGTAAGCATATCTATGCAAAGAGATGAGCTACCCTGAGCACTTTTGAGGTATGTATGCCTGTTATGGCTATCGAAAGGAAAGGACATCTGAGTAGGGCAGAGAGAGCTCTAGGTGCTCAGTTTAGGCTGATGTGCATCATTTTGCACGCTTTTAGCAGTAGGTTATACATGTATACATGAGGCTGTAGGAGCACCAGAATACCCAGCTGGCATTGAATGGAGGGCGACCTTGGCTGAGATTGCTGTGGGCGTACTCAAAAGATTGTCTTGAGAAAAGCTGTATTGACTGCTCACCCATTCACTTCCTAAATACTACCACAGTCTGCAGAAATTTTCTTCTTCAAAGTATGTGACAGACATAGTAGTCTTGGAAATGCACCTGGGAGGCCACGGTGTTGCTCTATTTGCTTAAATAAAGCACTCACATGAAGTTACAGAGTACTTGCCTTGAACTGAGAGGCATCTGGAATGAAGGTTAGGAAATAAGGGTATTTTGCTTGCCTTCCTGTGCACAGATGCACAGGCACAGTGGTGTCTGCTCCCAGAAAGGAGCAGTCTCGTTTGACAATATGCCTGTAGCAGAGCTAGGTAGGATATGCCTTGTTGCTGTGCAGGTTTATCCCACCCAGGTAACAAGATGGACAACCTTGGCTGTTTCCCCAGCATAGTAAGTCACCAGCATGCACGGTTGTATTTTCCTGGAGGCTTTTAGCTGTCTATACATATTCTAAACCTGGAATGAGTAAGCTGGCTAACTGCCTTTGTATGGGCTTAGAGGAGGCCGGTGTGCACTGATAACATCTGTTCCTTCTATAAACTGCTTGGACAGGTTATCCCTTCTTTGATGTAGATGCCAACGTTCCAGGGCACTGGTGGTCTTGTCAGTTAGTGGTGGGCTACAGTCAAAGGCAGCTGAACACACACCTCTCTGGCTTTCAGAAGAGACATTGATTAGTGGGTTTTGTTAAAAAAGGAAAGCTGGTTGTGCAGAAGGTAGCTACCTGTCTGAATCATTGATCATGCCACATTGCTGTACAGGATGTATTTAGCAGACAGCACATGTGGTTTTGTTGATAAGCTCCAGTGATTCAGGCTGAGGTGAGACTGGAGGGACACAGATCTGACCTACCTCCCTGTAGGGCTTAAAACAACCTAATGGTGTTCCTTTAACAGGAAGGTAGAATGGGCTGTGAACTGTGGTGGGCAAGGAAGTGCTGTGGTTGGGAAGGGGATCCCTTATGTTCGTTTAAGGAATTCCTCCATCATTTGCCTGCAGGCAGAGCTGGGGCCAGGAATTGGCACCTTGGTGAGATTCTCTGTTATGAGTGGGCAGAAGTTGGTGCAGCACACTTCAAATGTGTTTCTCAGTCTGCCTGGTCAGTGTTATTTGGCTGTGGTAGTGTGCAAAAGTAGCACTGGGCAGAAAGGAGGAGCACTGTTTCCTGTAGGGTGTTTTCACAGAAACTGTGGGAGCACAGCAGGAGTGAAGTGGTTTGCTGAGCTGCCCATTGCCACCTTAGTGGTGCTTTACACAGTGTACCAGGGATGTGCATTCTGTACCCCAATTTGGTATATATTTTTTGTTGTATATAAATGAGTTATGATATCTGTAATCCTATCTGTTAACGGTGCACATTTCCCAAAAAAGCTGCCATTCTCTGAAAATAGAACTATTCCTGCAATATCTCTGAATACCTGTAAGAATACATAGATTGCATGTCTCCCTGAGTGTTTTAGCCTCCCAGGGCTAAAACAGAGTATTAATCTTTATTACCTTAACTGTAACGTGATGTTGACCTACCTTTGTAAAACATTCAGTTTAATGAAAAATGTAAGTGTCGCAGTTTAATTATTCAAACTCATATAACTAAAAGTGAATACTAAAGCATGGAGTGACAAGGAGATTGAGTATAAGATAAAGTTTTCTTTTGATATAAAGAAGTGCTCTGAAAGATGAAATTGTGTACATTAGAGAACGTTGCATTAAAATTGTTCTATGGGGTGTCTAAAAAGTTCAAAGAACATTAAAGGACCCTGCAGTGTTGAGATGAATGGTACTGCCCTGTGTTCAGCTGGTGGGATGGGTTATGGCAGGAAGTTTGCAGATACCTACTTACAATTTCTTCACGCATAAATTTGGTAAATTTCAGTATATTTTGGATTTGTGTGAGCTGATGGTGTCATTAACAAATCTCATTGTGGCCTTTGTACTGAAGCTGTTGGCTATTATTTTCCTGGAAGGCAGTTGCCATGGTGATTATCCTAAGAGCGAATGAATGTGTTTTTCATGATTCCCAGTTAGACTCGTTCTGAGCAAAAGGACTGCTGCCTTTTCTGGGATCCCTGAAAGTGCTGTACCCATAGCACTCCATGTTTGTAACTCTCTGCCCGCTGAACAAGCATCTCATGCTTTAGTGGGTCACAGTCATAAGGGGTAGTGTCACTTGTCTGTGAGAAGCAGTGAGTGTCCTTGCTATGATCCTGAGGCTGAAGAGCAGTTAAAATGGGAGTAATGAGCACAGAGCCACTTTGGGTCAGAATCTGCTAAGACTGGACTTGGCCCATTCAGGCCAGTGGTGGCTGACTGACTAGTATGGCAAAAGCTCTGTTGGTGAAAGCCAGTCCCTCCGAGGTGTGTGGGGTTGTGGTCCTTCCCTGTGCTGGCTTTCAGCTGGGGTAGCCTCTAGCTCTGGTTGCTGCTGATTTATATTAAATGTTTTGTGGAGGAGGATACTCAGTATATGTGAGCCTTTGCATAACAGAAGAACTTGGTTAGTTCGCATTGGATACCTGTGAGAAGTTTGACTGCTTGGGCTGTAGAGCATGCTTTGGTAAGAGGAGCAGAGGGGGAGGCTGTGTCAGTGGCTGCTTCCTGCTCTGCACAGCGGTTCCCGTGCTGGTCATGCTTTTGCTGCAGGAGTTAGTTCTCATGTGGTTTGTTTCTCACCTGAAAGTTTTGGTTCTGGTTTACTGAAGCCCTTTAAATGCTTCAGTTGTAATTTCAGTCTGTGGGAGAAGTACTGGGTCCAGTACTGTACAATCTCTTTATGAATAACATATTAATAGGGCTAGAAGAATTTTGTAGGTGATGCAAGATGGGAAGTTGATAGACCTGATGATTGTGTTGCCATTCAGAGGCACCTGGATAGGCTTGAGGAATAGGCAGGCAGGAGCCTCAGAGGTTCAAACACAGAAACAGGGAGCTCTGCACCTGGGGAGGACCCACCCCTTGCAGTGGTGTTCTCAGCCACCCATGTACCTGTACCGGGGGCCCTGACCCTGCTGAGCTGCTCTGCAGCTTGCAGAGGGGTGTTCTGGCAGAAACCCAAGGTGCACAACGGCTCTGTAAGAAGCCATTAACGTGGGTCTTGGTTTTGGCTCTGATTATAAGCCTGCACCTTTTCAGTGGTAGCTGAAATCCAGCCTTATTTCAAATAAGTCTGCTCCCTTTTTGTGCTGCTTTGAGTAAAGATTTATGGATTTTTTTATGTGGACTCTGCCATGAATGTGGGAGGAAACACTGATTTTGGCTGAGGTTTTAAATGCATGACTACTTGATTCCCATTGGCAACAAAGTAGTCAAGCCCAATTTCTTTATACCAAATTACTGTCTCTATGCAGCTGGATGTGGAGGTGGATATTGAAGAGCAGCATATTTGTGAGCGGCTGTTTTGCTGTGTTTGTGCAGTTTGTGTGTGTGTCTCTGAAATGCATAATAAGATCTAACAGAAGAAAAGGACCATAGATGTCTGCACCAGTATTTTTATTGCAGAAGTCCAAAAAGTGCGCTAAGCAAGGAATTGACAAGTCTGTGTGGTAGCGGTTGGTGGATGGCTAACGTGGGTCCTGTTCCAAATGGTGTTGCTCTGAGGGTTGGGTATTGGTGGCTGTGCTGGGCTGGTTTCTTGGCCCCTGGGAAGAGGCCTGGCAGCAGGTGAGTGCTGCAGGGCAGGTGCCCCTGGCTCTGCTCACGCCGTGTCTGTGACACACACGGGCCAGGCTGATGCTGTTCCTCCCCGTCTCAAGCTCTGCTTGGGCCTGCCTGGGGCTGGGAGAAGTGGCTGCAATGAGTCAAGTCAAAAACACCTTATGGTGTCTCCTGTTTCTGTTGACTCTGATAGCAGGGAAGGCCGTGTGAATGGGGATAGTCTCTTACTGACAGGTCCTCCCAGCCTCCTGCAGGTGCCGACTGGAGGACTTCCAGCAGTGTTTGATGAGCAACCTGAACATTTTGTTTGTAGTCCTGCAGGGAGGAATGTGCTAATGCTTGATAAGAAAAGGCCGTGTAAACAAACTAGCCACAGATTAAGGCCACTACTGTTATACTAGTACAAATTTTTAAGAGTTGCACTTAAGTGAAAGCTCCCTAGACTAGCAGTCTAGAAGAAGGATCAGGAGGGAGAGTTTTCTTGTGAAGAGCAGGGTGAAGCTGTCAGTGGTTGAGCAGCATAAGCGGTCAGAGTGTTAGCGACTGCTATTGACTTCTGGTTGGAATTTCTGTCTTGCCAGATGGGTGTCACGTTTTAAACAATACTGGTAGAAAGAGCTGTTTCTGAGTCATCGGGGGAGTATTTTACCACTCTGTGTGAGGTTAGTTCTACTTTCTTCTTTCACCAGTCATTGTAAATATGATACTTTCCAAAATTCAGGGCTAAAAGCCCATGTTAAAATCACACATAGTGTGGGGTGTGGGTTGGTGGTAGATGATATCTTTCTTTACAAGCCTGCTAATTTAACTTGTTTTAACCTCCTTACAACTCAAGCCTGGAATAAACCTTTCTTTTAGAACTACAGTTGCTAAATCTTGCCAGCTTCTCTGCTGGCATCATCACAGATAATTCTGCTAGGAGTTAAAATGAGAGGCCATCTCTTCTTTTCTTTGTATTACTAGCACGCTTAGAAGTCTGTCTTTATACCACAAATAGCTGTAGTATAACCTTTTGTCTTCCCTTGGAAGTGGAATGAAAATACCTGTATTTCCACTTTGTGGTTCTCTTGTTCCTGACATTTGAGTCAGCTTTGACTTACAGAAAGTGGCAGTGTCTCTTGGCAGAAAGGCAGGGAGGAGATAAGAGGAGCTTTGATCTCCCCCCTCCAGCCCTTCCTCTCCTGAAAAGATCCTGCCGAAATTCTTGCCATGGCCTAGTATTGTTGTATTTTTCCAGACTAAAAAATCAGATCCAGATAATGTGACTGTTAATAGGAAAAGTTAATAGTAGGAGTGCAACTGACCATAAAAATATTTGAGATGCTTCTATTCTTGTCTTTGTGGAAGACCCATTGTTTTGATGCTTAACACTTCTTCAGTCTTTTCCTTTATGGGAGGTAGTTTCTCTGTTTGCAAAAAGCAGTACTTGAACTGTGGAAGTGAAATCACTTGTATTCTGATGAGTCCTTGCTGAAGCTTGCCTGAGTTCCTGTTTCTGCAGCTGTTGTAGCCAGAGCATCAGATAGGAGGTTTTTGATAACACCATTTGGAATAATTGTGTACCATGTCTGTCTACTTCCTCTCTTTAACCTTATCCCAAAGTTGTTATAACCAAGTCTATGGTCAGATTTCTCCCTCAGTCCTGTCTTACTTCAAGTAATAGTAAATTATTTTTGTATTGGTTCATATCACAGCCCTGGAAAGATCTGTTCTTACAAAAGCTAAAATGGGATGCCGTGCTGTGCTTCTGAAAATGAGCCCAGGGGACAAAAGAGGTTGGAAATTCCTTTAATTGCTGTTTCTGTTGTACTTCTTGTATTGTGGAAGGACAGCTTCAGATCCCTGCTTGGACTGTGGCTGGAGATGTCCCTTCAGTGTTCTGAATATCTTAAAAATAATGTAATTCATACCTAAACACAGTGCCAGCCTTTTCCTTTAACAGCTCTCTCAGCCATACTCCCTTTCTGGTCTTGGCCTGGGGAGGGCCTTTGTGTATCCATATATCGTGTTTCTGGTTTTTCTTTTGGACTTAAGTAGAATTCAAAAAATGTTTTCTTGGGCGAATTTTGGAGGAGGAGGATGAGGAAGAATTATCTATGTAAAACTGTAGGTATCTTTTCCATTAAAATAGTATTGTTTTCTATTTTCTTTCTGCCTGTATTCTGCCGTTTACCTGAGGTATTTGTATTTAATTAGTTCTTGTATGTCTTCTTCTTCCATTCTGGCCCAAATTTTCCATTCAGACTTTTTCAAAATTGTTGTATTATTATAGCTAAATATACACATTTCTCCAGATGTTGGGTAGTCATGTTACTATCCAGTTTTTTTCTTGAGTCAAATTACTTACTCTGTTACTGGTGTCTTCCTCTTTAAGTGTTTTCCAGATGACAGCCCCCTTGAATTTCACACCCATTCTGGTTTCTCACGAGTTCTTTTTTCTAATAGGTTTAGCTCTTAACACCCAGGGCTTTCTCTCCTTATTTGTGCTGCTCAGCAATGATGCTTTTAAAATATCTTAATCCTCCTTTGGCGATAAATCACTTGCTGGGGTTCCCAATTCCTGTGACAGGTGTGTGCTTTCTGGTGTGTGACTGTTGCTTCTTTAGTCTTTCTTGCTAAACTGTTTGCCTGGATACAGACTCATTTTGGGATGGTTTCTGAAAATAATCTGGGATTTCTCAAACTTGAGCTGGGCTATTTCTTAGTAAAAATCACTTCTATTCTGAAACAACTGAAAAATGCTTTTCTTTTACAAATAGGATGAGTGGGAAGCATCTCCTTTCTAAGATCCCTGCTAACTGTGTTGACAAGTCTATAATGAGCTGTTAAATGGACCTGTTTATGGAATAAAAGAAATGTGAGGATTAAATAGGTAATTGTACTTCAGCATTATTGTTAAGGGTTCATGGTGTTCAAATATGGCATCAGTAAAAGGTATTTGAAATATTCTATGAAAAGGCGGAATTTTTCCTCTTTCCTTTCCTTGAAAATAATTTTTCTTCTCCATTTCTGCAGTCCTGAACTGTTTGTTTCTGTAACAAGTACTTCAGCTGCAGATAGGTAATCTCTAAACTAGTTTTTAACGGTAGCTTCAGAGTTCACTTTGTTTACAAAGAACTGTGGTTTTGTAGGGAATTAATTAAACTGATTAATTTAAAGTAAACTATCACTTGAATAAAGTCTAACTAAAATCTGATGGGCTGAAGTCTTTTCAGACTGACACTTGTCAAATTTTTTGAAATGTTCATGTTAGAAAGTATTTGATAAAGAAACATGAAAGAGTGGGAGGAATCAGCAAAAAAAAATTACAGCCAAGATCATGTCTGTGCTTTGTAAGTATCAAAAAGTGAAGGAATTTTGATTAGCCCCATGCAATAGTTTCTCAAAGTTCAGAAGAAAATGGAGCTTCTGACAGAAAATGGGAATTTTAGGGATGTGTCAGTGAGGGCTGTGATTCACACGGGGGACAGTACAGGTGTTTTGGTACTAATGCCACCTGTGGGCACTCTGGGACACAGATTCTGGACTATGGCAGCTGTGAAACTTTGAGCCAAAAGCACCTGCTGATCTGCAGGTCCTGAAGTGCTGTAGGTCATATCTCTGAAGACCTTGCTGACAAAAGCTCTTACAGTTACTATAAATAAAAATAACATTAAAACTTAAAAAAAAAGAAGACAAATAGAGGGACTGAAGTTCTATTAGTGACACCTTGTATGACCAATGCTTCACACATTATATTAGTTCTCCACTCATGCTAGTATAGAAATGGAATTTCTTCTATATGAAGATCTTTTTCAAAAATGTGTTCGTTTTATCTAAATTCCTGATACTTGCTGTGATCACTTTCTTCATATTCTAGCATCCCACTTCAGTGGATCTGAGTAACCCTTTCTTCCTCTCTTGCTGTCTTGGAGGTGGGAATCTGATGTGGAATAAAACAGTTGTGCGGAGCTCCTGTAGTGTTCCTCTGTAGCATGGTGTACTCCCTGTTTTCAAGAACTGGCTGAATTAATTTTCATCTTTGGGAAGCCTGGGTGCTCTGGCTGTGTTTGGCTGCCTAGAGAAGTGCAGTCACCATGCCTGCCCTCAGCTGTCCTCCTGTCATCTCCTAGCAAGCACCTGGCACTGGGCTGTTGGCAGAAATGTCCAGGCAGCAGGGGACAGCGGCTGCCTGCTGCCACGAGCTGTGCCAGCTGCACGTGTGTCCGAGTGCTCACGGCTTTTGCTCCTGTCAGGTGAATGCCAGGTGAACAAGAGCCAGCTGTTTGACCTGTGCTGGGGGCATTGAATGACTAAATAGGAGAAGAAAATAAAATCTACGTGGTGCAGACTGACCTTGCAGGCTGGAGCCCTGGCATCTTCCTCTGCTTTCAGCACGTGGTGGTGGCCATAAACCCCGAGAGGAAATGCTCCTTCACAAGAACTTCTTGATTAACTCCATAAGAGTCAGTTTTAACTTCAGTCATATTTGTACCCCTTCTATTATTTGAAAGAGTTTAAAATAGGACAACTTCCAGGGGTACTTGCATTTCAAAGGAAAAAAATATTATTAAAAAAATATTAAAAGTTGAAATCATGCTCTCACTTTGTTGTTATATATGTATCTTTCCTCCCATTTCCAGAACTGTATCTCATATCCAATTTCTTTTGCAGTTCTGTTCAGTGGAGGGACTGCTGTGGGTCAGCCATGCTAAAGGACAAATGATGGAGGCAAGTACAAGTTTATCCTTTCACTGTTATCTAGTGTTGATTTTGCCAATTTTTCCTTTTGAACTGTTTTGTTTCCCAGGGCTCCTGGGAAATAATTGCACGAATGAAGGACTGTATTAGAATGTTCTGGGATGTAATAATTTTATAACATCTGTTCAGTTGGCGGTATATGGAATTGTGAATTTTGTTCCTGATCTAGTATACTCTTGTACAAATAAGAAATATACAAAGTTTTTGAACTTTATGCTATAAAGTATTGTTTCCTCCCACTAACAGAATATAAAGGTGGTTGTAAGTAGAGAAAACAAAAGTGAGCACAAAAGTTGAATCCTAATGCAAATAAGTGTGCTAATTAATTCTGAAGATTCACAATTCTTCACACTTATGAGTATTTTTTTCCCAAAAGTAGATACTAGAACAAATTAGTAATTGTAAGGCTCTTCATACCAGCTATGTAACTTGCAAAGCTCATTTCAGGCTCACAATAGACTAATCCTATGGAAGCAGAAATAGGAGATGACTACAGAGCTCCCATTAGGAGCCTCTCAGAGGCCACACAGTTTCAGAAATCTGTCTCAGAATACACAGGGTGGCCATGCCTTGTTTGTGAGCTCATTGTGGGCTGGTTTGTTTCAGGTTGGTTTGTAGATTGCCATAGGGTTAATTTTAAGTAGGGTAATTTTTTCTAGCAGATGGAACTCCAGTTAGATTCAAGTGCTGTTCTTTAAGGCTAACAGCATTTCCAGTGATAATGTGGATAGAGAGTGTGCAGGAGATCCAAGAGATCCTGGCTGGAGTGTATATTGGTCATCTTAGATAAGAACTGCAGTTCTTCAGTGAGTCCTGAGTGAATTAGCTAAAATGAAAAAAGCAGTTATGGGTCAGCTGTCAGCTTTGTATTTTACAAACCGAATCGTTTTGGGACTCTTGCTTTTTTAGATGGTGAGTTTTGTTCACTGAACCATTTGGTCTGTTGGTTAGAAATGAGCATCTAGTTTTGTGATTTTTTTGTCCCAAAACATAAACTTTCTGCAAAACCTGTTACCTGAGGGGGAAAAAAAAAAGATTAAGAAAGAGCAAGCTCAAAAGTCAAAGCATACTACTAGACATAAAGGCACTTAAATTTTTTTAAGAAAATGTTAAGTATGTTGTTGGCACATCTTTTTTTCTTCCGCCACACAATTGCTGCATGAATGTGGGTAAATATATTTTATTCCTCTACATTTAATGTGTTACTGATTAAACTGGCCAGTATATTTAGACTCAATGCTTATAGCATCTTCAAAGTACTGAGATAAAATCTTGCACGATTCCAGTGTTCTGCTTTCTGTACGTTCTGAGTTTCTTCTTGCCTCCAACTAATAGCAGTGACACTTGGAAAAAAAAGAAGGAGAGGGGCAGCTCTTCTGATATTTTTAGATGGCAATTTGGAAAGCATTTTGGAATCTCTGTTTAACCCATTGTGTTAGGCTTCAGATGCACAAAATTGAGAGCACTCCAATTGTAAACTCAATGCATTATGTTTCTGCAGCTGTTTTAGCATAGAAATGAGCACTCTCAAATCCCAAATATGTTGAGCTTCAAATAATTCTTTTCTAAAGCACAAACTCCTTTCTGCCAAGATTGAGGTAGACCTCTGTGAGCTGGTTTCTGTATTTATAGAAGCCTAAACAAGGTTTTCTCCTGCAGAAAACAGTGGTCAGCTTCTGAGCATGTGATCTCATGGTGCTGATGTAAAACTCTCTCAGATACTGTGTCCGTCCTTCCTTCCTTCCTCCCTTCCTTCCCCATGTCTTTGCTGACCTTCTCCTGTAGTTGTTGCTATACAAGTGCTGAATAATCCAGCCCTGCCTGAGCCCAGGAATCACTCGGGTTGAGCTCTCCAAGAACCACAGTTCCTGTCCCAGACACTGAACTGCACATACCTGGTGCTGATCCCTTGCAGATTGGTTGCTTAATCTATCTACTTTTCAAAAGGCATTCTTGTTTCCTCTGAGAGCTGTGGACAAGAGTATGCCAATTGAAAGCATTTCACTTGCCTGTTCTTGCTTGAAGACAGATTTTCAGATCTAGTTTCCAGTGCCATCAGTGGATGCTGGCTGTAATAAGTAGTTTCTCACTATTTGGAAATTAATAACTCATTTGGAAATATTCTGGTTTTTGCATGTATTAAATACTGTTAAGTTAGGGTCTTAGTATCAGATCTTTGTTAAAGAGCAAAGTTATTTCTGCCAAAGTGACTAACATGCTCTTCAGAAGCTTAACCTCATGTTCTGTTAGATGTTATTATGGGCTTGTTCTTAATAAACAAAACCCTACTGGTTTTTCCTTGCTTCTCCCCCTTTTGAACAGCTTTTTTACCTTTCTTGCTTTCCTGCACCCTCTGTGCTGGCCTTCTCCCCCCAGGCCATGAGTGACTTCTCTCACACAAGCTTCAGCTTCTGCATACAGCCTAGATGCAACTAATGCCATGTGGAGGGGCGCTCGAGGACTGATACATTTTATTTTGTTAATGGCATGTTTTGCGCATTGGATTTTTAACCCACACTTGCTGCATGGATATATAATAATGACTGCTCTTTTGTTTAACATTAGATAAGCATGAGATCACCGTGGCACAGCTGCATGTGTAGTCACTCTTGAAGCAATTACACACCTAATTGGCTGGCAATCTTGGCATTTCAAAATAAACACAAGCCTTTTAAAGAAAGGGGACGTATTTATGTATGAATAGTCAAATAAACTTGTTGGGTGTCATCAATGGAGCCGTCTGGCACTGAACAGTTGTCTGATGACCCTGATCCTGGAGGCAAGTCCCAAGATCAAGAGATCAAAAAACAACATGAATCAGAGCAAAAATTATCCAAAATAACGCATAATGCTTTGGAGAACATTAATGTCATTGGTCAAGGCTTGAAGCACCTGTTCCAGCACCAGCGCAGGAGGTCGTCTGTTTCTCCACATGATGTCCAGCAAGCTCAGGCTGAGCTGGAGCCTGACCTGGATTTGGAAAGCCAGAGCGTCTGTGCTGACATTGATGGTGTCTCCACCCACCCCACAGCTCTGAACCGGGTGCTTCAGCAGATCAGAGTGCCCCCCAAAATGAAGAGAGGGACCAGCCTGCACAGCAGGTGGGGCAAGGGAGATGCCCCCAAAGGAAGCCCGCAGATCAACAGAAGGTCTGCTCAGGATATTCAGTCGGGTCGGCCCAGATCATCATCCACTACAGATGCTCCCACCAACTTGTCTGTGATGGAGATTGCTTCTTCTATGTATGTAGGTGGAGAGGAGGCCGCAGCAGCAGCAGTAAGTTACTCAGATTTACCTTTGATCTTTATCATCTCCTTGTATGTTTTCTTAAGCCCTTTGAAATCTTGTTTTGAAAAGCAGGTTTCTTTCAGCAAATTCAAATGGTGCTGTGTTCAAAAGCTTCTTCAGTGGTGAAGCAAAGAGCTTAAAAGATGCAAGCATTAGTCATTTTCTCACATGGCAGGTGGCTGATTTCATATGTATTTGATCAGTGAAATGAGAGCTACTTTTGAAACACATTAGGTTGTTTGGATGGCACACCACAGTCAAACGAGGAGTGATGGGCCGAGCAGCAGCCAGAGTAGTCCTCCTTAGCAACTGTTAGCTAATTCCTGCAACAAAACCTTCCATCTACCTAGATTGCTTTTGTAATTCCTCTCTCATTTTCTTGTGTATTTTATAAAAGCAAAGAATGCCAGTTTGAGTGGGTGGATGGTGCTGTTGGACTTTTAGGCCTGCGAGAGGCTCTGGGAACATGGGCTGCAGCCTGCACAGCTGTCCAGCCCCTTAGTGCTGACTTGCCTGGACGTGGTTTAGATCAGCCTGGCTGCTCTGCTGATGAGGGATCACTGCTGTCTCCTTCAGTTTGTCCTGCCTGTGTGGGAAAAGCATCCACTGAAATGAACTCTCCATTCTGTGACTCATTCTTGCAAAGTTGTGCATATCAGTTCATTGATGATACCAAGAAGCAGCATTTGTTTTACCATTTCTCTCTTTTCCCAGATCAATTTAGTTGAAGCATTCTTGGAGTTTGATGGGGTTTTTTGTTTGCTTTTGGAAAGACTTAGCTTTCTGATTAGCTAATTTTAGCTTGTTCAGGACACTGGTTCAGAGAGTCCCCTGAAAAACAGCCTTTAATAACAAAGGGATCTATGAAGGCTGGATATACTTTAAAAAGTTGTTTCCTATTGCAAGAAACATTGAAGGAGTCTACCTGGAGCTGGATTTGAAGCTTTTGCTTCTTGCCAATTGTAAAAACAGCAGAGATAGTAATAAAGTAGTTGTGAAAAGCATGCACACTCCTGGGCTGGTTAACTTTGTGGCACAAGAGTTGGAAGAGTTATTCAGTAGTTTAGTGCCACTTTCCAAAAATGGGGATCTCTGTCCCCTCATGCCTCCAAGAGCCAGAAAGGTTAAGACTGCTGCAGTACTGCTATGCAATCTGCGTAATGTTGGGAGCTGTAAAAATCACATGAACTACCTTGATTTAATTTGCACAGGAAACACAAAGTAGAAATTGGAAAATACAAATGTTGGGGTTTTTTCACAGAGAATGACAGAATGTTGTCTGGTATTCCATGAAAAGCACTGTGTGTGTTTGCCATGTTAACATAATATTTTGCAGTTATTTTAGTCTGAGACGTAGTGTCTTGGCTATGGCATGTGTCTGTACATACTAGGTTTAAAGTATATTGATTCCACTCAAAGCAACAAATTAATGAGAGACAACTTGCAGATTAAATGCAGATGATTGTATATCTTTAAATAGTATACAACAGCTTTTACTGAATTTTCAACATGGAGATGTAACACATTTGTAAATCAGCTCCATGTAAATTTTAAATTACTAATATGATTATTGCAGAGCTTTTTGGTTTGTGATTTGGTGAAATCAGTAAAGTATAATGCAGACATTTGGTAAATCACCCTTATAGCAGATGTCAGTGTTGGTTTTCATTGGAGAAGCCAGCTTAGCATTCAGGCTGCCACACTGCTGGAATTTATGACTATAAATTATTAATAGGTTGTTAAGTTGCAAAAACTAACTCTTCATTCAACAGTTTGTATTAGAACACACTTCAAATGAGAATCAGTAAAGAGACAGGAAAAACCTGAAATCATTAGAGCAAACTTGAAGTTAAAGTAAATTTAAACTTTAAACACTTTAAGTTTAAAACTTCAAGTCTTTAAGTTATGAGGTATCTGAAGTTGTTCCACACAGTGGTACTTTAATCCTAATTTCTCCTATTTTATTTAACTTCACTGAGGCTAGATTACATAATGAAGCTTAAGAAATAGAAGTAATTTGTTTGAGGTGTCTGGCAGATAACGCTCAGTCATCAGGGTTGAGAGTCTTCTGGACCCCCAGCTTCTACCAAGCCTGTATGGATTGTCTCTACAGCTAACTTTCACTTAATTTTTTTGTTGTTTTGTGCTCCCTTTCTCAACACTTTGCCTGTTTGTTTCCTTCAGCTTTTTGTGATGTTTTAAATCAATTTTTGACCTTTTCCTTTTAATAAAACCACACCAATTTCACTTTCTTGGTTTTGGTGTTTGCTGCTGACAGTGAAGCTATACTGACTCACCTTCCCTCAGCAGGGAGTATTTCCTTCAAAATTATTTAAGAATTTCTTAAATCCATCTATAATTAGAAAAATGCCACTGAGTTACAGCATTGATCCATCTGTTGTGAACATATGGGCTATACAAGCTACAAGGAGCAGAGAAACAACACATAGAATGGAAAAGTTGTGATTTAATAATGACAAGAACTACATAGCATAGGATTTATACTCAAGCAATATAACTGTTTTTTGATTCCTGTCCGTCATTGTTTGCTTTGCTGGTACCTCCCCCTGTTATGACACGACTTGTTTCTTTGGTGCTGGATGCCCCAGCAGTTCTGGGGCTCCTCTGCCCTGACAGGTAACAGGTGTTGAACTGCACAGGGCTGTGCCCATGCCTTGATGCCACCTGTGCCACTGTGCTGGCACTGCTCTTGTGGCAGGAAGCAAAGCAGAGCAGGAATTTCTTTCTTTCTCTCCCAGTACTCAGCTCTGTATGTGCTCACTAGGACATTGAAGTGAGAGGCGATGGGCTCGGTCAGGGGGCTGCAGGCACTGCACACCCTCGTGTGCCATGCACCCTTACTGCTTGTAAGATTTGACTGCTGAAGGTTTTGCTGTGAGTAGGAAGTCAGCAGACTTGGATTGCTGAGAAATTAGCCTTCGGTTATATTTTATCAGAGGCTTATTTTATCAGAGGATTATTCTATATGCTTTTGTGGGCTGCTGTGAAATTGTCAGTGCTTCTTATTGGAATGGCAGGAGTGTTACCTGTTGCAGAACTGTTTTGTCAGACATGGATGAGCAGGAGCCCACATGCTTGTCTAGCTTACTACTGAAGCTTAAGACCTGTTAAACACATCCAGACTATTTCCATATCTTCCATATTTTGTGGAGTCAAGCCCAGAGCTTCATCCTGCAACGAGGCTGCACAGTGATTGAAGTTGATGCTTGACACTGCCTACATGAGCTGTGTTGAGCTTGGCTAAAGTTTGTGATTTATTTGCTTGTTGGGTTGGTCCTGCTTGATCCTTTTACATCTGCTTTTTGAGAGTAGATGCTATTTCTGAGCAGTTTGGAAAAGGAAAAAACCCTTATCAGCCTGGCCATGTCCACGAGGTAAATTGCAAAAGTGTAAAAGGAAATGTTGTAATTAAATTCCTTAGTGTACTAAGAAACTCAGGCCCCCCCCATGGGGCAGCAGTGAAAGGGCAGGGCTCAGATAGGGAAGCTCTAGGAGCTGCTTCTCAGAGTCCCCTTCTGCCTGTGTCACACGCAGAGGGCTGTGTGCAAGGAAAAGTTGCTAAACAGATATGTTATTGATATTTGTTTGTCTTGCCTCTCTTCTGTCTTGGACTGTTTAAACTTCTGAAAGTTCCTACCCCATTGCCATTTTTTTACCCTCTTTCTTCCTGGTGTCTTTGTTTCAACTATATGAACAAGATGTAAGTCATCTTTCTTCATGTACTGGGCACTGTTTTGTCATTTATGTTGCATTTTTTAAAATAGCTGTAGCCAATGTGTGTCTTTCACTCCTGATCTAGAGTTTCTGGCATGTCAGATGTCTTATTAGGCCTCACTCTTCCTTTTTCAGGAGCTCCCTCTTTCCCCAGCCTGCTTATTTCAGGCGGCAGGGTCAGTTTCCAGCTGTCTCCTGATTAGATACACCTACACTTTCCTTTTCATGTCTACAACCCCATTACACACATGCACAACCTCCTCCACTGAGCACAGTGCCAGAAAGCTTAGGAGGGTGATCTCCTCAAAATGTTGTATTGTTAACTGAAGTGGGGGTTGGGTTGGTTAGGTGTTGGTATTTTTTTTTCCTGCCCATGTTTTATGTGTAGATGCTGCAAAGTTTTGGAGACAGGATTGTGATACTCCCTTTCAGGTAAAGGTGGAAAACTCTGGTGCTCTTGTAACTTTGCTTGTAAATAGGTTGACATTGTGGTAACTCAGGTTTGTATGGTTCTTCAGAATAATGGGTTTTGGATGAGTCTCATTCTTTGGTGTTGAGGTCTTCCCCTCTCAGTAGGAATGGGGGACATTGAGTACTTAGTTGCATAAGGGAGAAAAAATTCTAAATAATCCTCTGCACACAAAATGTTTTTAGTTCACAGTATTGTTCTCTGTTTTCTCAATTTGTTGTTGTAATTGAAGGGCAAAATGTTATCCCAAAACAACAGATCGGATTTTTCTGAATACCTCATTTACATATATTTGCATGTGTAATAATCCTGCCACATGTTGTTAGGCTTTGTATAGAAGCTGAGAAATGAGATTGTCATAGCATTGAAAGTATAATAATTAAAATCTTACTGAGATACTTCACTTGGGCTTTTATTTCAAGTAGTCTAAATATTTTTGCATAGATCTTTTCTTGTAAAGGCAACCTGCTGAGCTGAGAAAATCAGGATTGTGGTTGTTTGAAAATGGTTCAGCCTGCACGGATATCATTTGGGTCTCACAGAGCTTTTTGTGGGATAATGAATTATGTGTCAAGACCAGAACAATGTTGATGTTTGAGAGATATGAAATTATTGGTACTTTGGTGAGCAGTTGTGTCCACATGCACTTTTATCCATGCCTGTGACCCACATGCAGGACCCAGCACCTGGCCTTGTGGGACCTCATTCACTGGGATTTTTACCACTGAGGTCCCTGTGTGGTTTGCTGGGCATGACAGCAGTGTTGGTGACATGGCTGTAGTGAGGTCAGGTTATTCAGTCCAGGTTCTGGACAGGGAATTGGTTTGGGATGTTTGGTGGAAGCCTTTGGCTGACACCTTCTGGCATCACTGAGAAGACAGACCAACTTGGATTCATTTAGTATGAAGTCATTTGGTGGATTTGCAGTTTTTTGCCTCAGTAGGCCCAGACACTTTCAGATTTCTGTAGACAGTGCTGCATCTTCTGGTGACCTGGTTCAGCCATGATCGAGCCAGCTCTGGAGATAGGTGTGTGCTGCAGCAGGTAGCAGAGCCACTGCAGATGTCACCGACGTTTCTGATTTGTCCTCATCTTCCACGGTAGAATACCATCCAAGATCATCGCCAAATCTCTCTTAGGACAGGAGTCAATTTCAATAAAATTGTGATTTTGAACCATTGGGAATGGAGCTGAACCATCTTTATCCCCATTGTCCTTAACTGCAGAGATGTCACCAAAGTTAAAGATAATGCTTTGTTTATTATTCACCGTACCAACACTCTATGATAGTTACTGTGCTAATATCAGATTCCATGGCAACTCAAAAACATATAAAGTAAGTTCTAATTGTAGATTTGACTGTAATATATATCTTATTTGTTTTCCTTTTTGTAAAGTTGTCATGAGTGCTTTCTGAAACAGTTATGTAGAAAATCTATGTGTAATTTAGTTGGAAATTAATGTTAAAATAATAAAACTTGGGCTTTTGCTGTGCAGTAGCCCACATAGGAAGTGGGTAGCAGAGAGGAGAGACATTGAGCGGTACCATGACACTGTGCCAGGGTGCTGGGATCAGGCAGGGCAGGGTTGTGGCACTGCTGGTTGTGTTTATCTGCCTTGTGCAGTTTGCAGATGGAAGTCCTGAATAAAAGAGCTAATCTAATCTCCCGGTTCCAAATGGTGTGCTGGAAGGAAGGATATTTTACTGGGCCATGTTCAAACATTTTACAGCTATGAGAATGCTGTGAACTTCCTGATGAGAGGTGGGAATCTGCCACACTCGAGCAGCACACTGGTGCTGGCCAGGAACAGAAATATGGTCCCTGAAAAAACTGAAGTAATTTTTACTCTAAGCAGTGCTACGCCCATGTCCCACTTTCTGCCAACACTGAATGTGGGCAGGACAGGTGAGTCTTACCTGAAGTAAGACTGCCTAAACTAAAGCAGACATGGAGGCCTGGGTTAGCAGTGTTGGGAGCTCCGAGGCGAAGTCATGCTGCTGGTGGTGCAGCCCCTGTCAGCAGTCAGGGTGCTGCAGTTGTGGACACAGGCTTCTCTTTCCCTCTCAATCAACTTCATTTGTGAACTTGATGAGAATTTCCTGAGGAGGACATGGCATCTTTTAAATACCTGAGTTTCTGGTGATCCTTAAATGTGAAGGGCTTTGGTATACCCCAAACCTGGAAGAGTTCATGGTCAGGTTAGATGAGGCTTGGAGCAACCTGGTCAAATGGAAGTTGTCCCTGCCCACAGCAGCGGAGTGGAATGAGATGGTCTGTGACATGTCCCCCAGTCAGTGACAGGAACAGGTACCGTCTGGCCGGGTGCAGGTGTGTGTCCGGGTGCAGGTGTGTNGGTTCAGGTGTGTCCGGGTGCAGGTGTGCCCTGGTGCAGGTGTGCCCTGGTGCAGGTGTGCCCGGGTGCAGGTGAGCTCTGCCCCGCCCGCAGCTCCCGGGCGCTCGGGCCGCACAGCCGCGCTCTGGCCCGCAGGGGGCGCCGCGGGGCCGCGCGTGGAGAGCGCCCGGGCCGCACCGTGGGAACGGGGGAGGTTGGTAACGGGGGG
>VXBI01007626.1:49584-93792 GCA_013397375.1 Toxostoma redivivum
TGGGGGGGAGTTTGATAACGGGGGGGAGGGAATTCGATAACTGGGGGGAGGGAATTCCAAGAGACCTCCAGCGCTGTGTCCTGCAGCAGCCCCATACCCTGATGTATGCAGAGACCTGGGGCTCACTGTAATGAATTCAGAACACTTGAGGCATCTGTGTTTTATTTTGAAATATATATAAAATAAGCTGTAAGAGTTGATCCTGAGAACATGTACGTTTCAATACATGAAATTTTAATCTTCCAAACCTTCTGCAGTAAAAAAATATCTCTCCTTTTGGTTTGATCCCTTTTTTTAAGAGGTTATCAGGCAGATGCCTTCCTGTTCACTTACACGTGTCAAGCATTGATGTAACATTCATACATACGTATTTCTTCTAGCTTTATATGGTGCCAAAAGATAATTTTTTTCAAAACTGTGTATTTCATATACAAGTAAAAATTTGTAGAAGATCTCCATGAGAGGGATAGTAAAACAAATAATTCTACTGAGCATTTTTATAAAGAAAACTAGTTACAAGATATTTTGTACCAAACATTAATTCTATTTGTGTTTTGTGTTCTCATGAAGGGATATCAGGCAGAGGCACTAGTTCATTATGTCAAATTAATTTTAAATTTGAAAATAAAATCTGGTGCCTTTTACTGAAATCTTGATTTTCTCCATCATATTCCTGAATGAAAACTGAAGAATTCACCAATTAAGCTATTATGCAGGAATGAATTGCTGTAGGAACATAATACAAGAAAAAAAAAGTAGCAATAACCCAGCAACAGGGGACTAAGGCAAAGAGCTGCATGTGTTCAGAGCAAGAGCCATTAATTAACTGTGAACATCATAAGCATCAGTTTGGAAATGCTGAATGTGAGGCCTTGGCTCCAGAGACAAAGGAGAATGTTGCTATCATCAATTTTGCTAATCTGGCAGTCCCATCTCAGTCTGATGTGGATTACACCCCAGCCAAGCTGGCTCCATTCCTTATCTGTATCTTTCTGACCCAGACTCTGAGCCACAGGAGCCTGGTGGGGAAGGGAAATGAGGCACCCTGTGTCCCAGGTGCAGGACAGTGCAGGTGCCAGATATCCTCAGGACTGTAGGCACAGAGAGGAGAGGCTGATACCCAGAACCACTGGTGTCTGCTGTCAGGCAGCGGGGAAGCAGGAGGTCTGGGTGCAGCAGATAAGGTGGCAGGGCCAGCTGGCTGTTGTGGCTGCTCAGGCTCCAGCATTTTACTCCAGTGCTGTGGTGGGGTCCCACACTGCATCACTGACTGACTGCACGTGTGCTCACCCTGTCACACACTCTTACACTCTCATTCTCAGCTCACACACACTTGCCCTGTTGGTCTCTGCAGCAGTAGGCACGTGAGCTTTCCTGGCACACAGGCTGTTCAAGGTGGTAGTATGGATTTTCTGCAGTAGGAATTGAACGGTGTGCATGAGGCTTCTGAATATAGCCCAACTGCAGAACAAGAAGTACTGACCCAGTTCAGGGAGGAGGAGGATGCAGCTGCTAGATGCAGAATCCCCAGAGCATCTGGTGTCTCCTCTGCCAGTACAAGGAGGTGTTTCTAGCGTCCCAGTCCCTTTAGTTTTCTGTGCTGTCAGCTCTCCGTGGTCATCACAAAACTGAGGCCTGGTAACTGGGTAATGTACTTTATATATATTCCAAAAAGGGGAGTTTCTGGCAAGGAATACTTCCCCTGTACAGAGTATGTCTGCATTCAATACCCCTGAGTTACCCATGACTGGACAGAATGCTACTGAACCCTGCTCTCATTTCACAGCTGGGATTTCAGTCCTGAAGAATCCATCTATTGATGTTACTTTTGGATGACAGTTGCAAAGTAAACACCTCTGTTTAATCTTCTTGTAACTTTCCCTTCAAGGTCTTTTTAAAGAACCACATTGACCCTTCTCGTAACCTTCCATGGCCCAACTGCAAATGTTTCCTCTATCTCTGGTGCCCAGATCACCTGATGACTTTAAAAATAGGCTACAAAGATTTTCCTTAACAGGGCTAATATTTTGGCCTAAAGCACCTTCCTTTTTCTACAAGACTATGCATGGCAGTGAACTGTACTTACCTAGTACCTGCTATTGGAAGGGATTTTGTATGGAGTCAATGCACACCTGAGTCCCAACAGCCAGGTACACACCACAGCCATACCATGCTATATGGGGCCCCAGATTTGTCATAGCTGGGGCATGCCATGGGGTCCCTTTTAGCCAGTTCACTACCCAGTGAACCTAAGGCCCGAGGAGTGTGAATAGCCCTGGATAATCCAGCACTGATACTGAGTCAAGACTCATCAGGGACAAGCTCTGGCATGGAAGCTGTTCCTTATGCAGTAGTTTTGCTGATAGTTATTGAGAAACTATTTTCCTGTGTAGGTAAGGCCATGTACTGGAGTGATCAATGCCTCAGCAATTTCAGCGTAGTGCAAAAAGGAAGCCCTCCCTATTGCATTCAGGACGCAGTTACAAAATGAGTTGGAAATAAAATCCTAAGTTGTCCAAAACTAAAATGCTGAGACAGGACTGCTTCAGAAATAGACGTGTTTGCAGAGATTTTGAGCTTCTCATTGTGTTTGGGGTTTTCAGTTTACCTGCTCCGTGTACGAACATGCTGGCAGCCGGCCGAGCCCGCGCGTTGAGAGCCGGCGCCCTGGGCAGCCCGGGCTGGCCCTGTGCGTGTCCGGGCTGCTGCACTCCCGCAGCCCCCGAGCAGTGCCGAGCGAGCCGGGAGCCCTGCACTGCCTCTTCTGCCAGACTGTACTGTGCTCTAGCGGACCAGGAACGCTTTCAGGACCCCAAAGCCACTCTTGTCGCGGCATTGGAAGAACTGCCAGTGTACCTGTTTTACCACAAATCTTTATTGCATATTTATGGCGGGGAGAGAGAAATACTTTCTTTAAATTATTCTCTAGTGATTGCAGCGGGGTCTTCTGTGCTGATTCCGGGGCAGAGTTGACGCTCCCGTGCCACAGTGTGCGAAGGCAGTAGGAGCTGCGCGGGGGCCGGGGCGGTGCTGGGCCGGGCCGGGGCGGTGCCGGAGCGGTGCCGGGGCGGTGCTGGGCCGGGCCGGAGCNCCTGCCCTGTCCTGTACGGCCCGGCCCAGCCCAGTCCGGCCCGGCCCAGCGTCGGGCTCCTCGGGGCAGCGCTGGGCCAGGACCGGCGGCCGAGGATGCGCAGCCCCCGCTGAGCGCCGCCGGCTGCCGGCCCTCGGCCCCGCCGGACCATGGTGCAGCGCTTCAGCCTGCGCAGGCAGCTCTCGAAGGTGGGTGCGAGCCGCGGCTCCCGGCACAGCCGCGCCCGGCGGGGAGCCCTCCGCCTTTGTTCGCGCCGGCACGGACACAAAGGCTCGGCCGGGGGCGGGCGGGGTCCGCCCGAGACCGCCGGTACCGCAGCGGTGCCGGCTGTGGGGATGAGCGCAGCCTCGCGGCTGGGCCGGGGTACGCGGGAGGGGCAGCGGGACGAAGGGCTGTGCCCCGTTAGTGCCCCTGAGAGCGCTCACACGTGTGCTTTGTCCTGGCCAGAAGGTCCCAGCCGCACACCTGCAGGGATGCCCTGCCCTGAGCAGGCTCAATAGCCCTCACTGACAGCACGGGGCTTCAGAACAAAGGAGTTGCCGTGTACACATTTTGCTGTTTAATAATTGAAAGTGTTCGAATTCGTTTCAGGAAGCTGCCTTAAGAGAGAGATTAGTTAATCCGTGTAGTCCTGCAGATTGTCAGTGAATCAATCGTGTTGTTAGAAAATTTTGGAAAATCCGTCCATGAATAAAAGTGAGTCTGTGTAGACACTGCAGGGACGAGCAGTTCTATAGCTGCCAGCACAGCCCTGTTTGTACATCATTCCCAGTGAGGAGACTTGACTCTGGGTGTAGGAGTTACAGTATTGGACTTTTAAAAGGCAAGTTGAATTTTCGCTTTACATTTAAGACCTTTTCTGGCCTTCCCACCCCGTGTGTGTATTTGTAAAGGTTTTAAAATGCAATCATCAGAATTCTAAAATGCTGTCATCAGCATTTAAAATAGGTCAGAATTCATATCCTGCAGACTGTCTTGGGAAAAGCTACAGCTTTGCAATAATGTAGCATCTTCTAATTAATTGGTAATTTGTTTTTAGTATCTCCTCATCTTAAAGAAACTGATGTGGCCATTTCAGGGAAAAGTGAAGCATGTATCTTCTAAGGGTTTGCCTTGTTGTCTGCAAGTAGTAGAAGTCTCCACAGACACTCTGGAGTTTAATCTTCCCCTCAAAAGAGACTTGATCTAGTTAGTGATGAACTTTGTATCTGAATTTTATTTAAGTAGGGCAGCCAAAATAGTTTAAAATGAACTCGTTTGGATAACTCCATTTTAATCCTTGTATATCTAGGTGGGCAGGGTTATTTGGAAAAATGTTTGCACTGACTTTTTACTATAGGAGAACTGTTTTCAATTTGTTTTTCTGGGTCTCTCCATTTTTCTGTTGTCTGACACAATTGTGTCTTGCACTGCATTAGCTCTGATTTTGTGAAACCTACTTTAAACAATTGTCTGGCCGTGACATATTCTTAACTTCTGTGTTTTAATTGTAAAAGTTGCACAACTCTTATAGTATGGTGAACTAAAGGAGAAAATGAGTGCCTGGTCTGTGTTTACCAAAATAAAAAGCGTAGTTGTGTGAACACTTGGGAGGGATTATGTTTATCTCAGTTTGGATGTAGGGTGAGAACTGCATCTCCCTGTCTCCTTGCTGTGCTTTAGATGAGACTGAGAAGTCCCTGTGTGTTGGGAGTCCTTGGTGGAAGAGAGGCAAATGGTGCTACAAAGCACCTTGCATCTGCTGGAAAGAAAGCATAGAAAATATGTATAATTTTGCTGATACCTTTATCAGCTGAAATGCAATGACTGCATTTTTATAAAAATAAAACAGAACTTTTTAGTATTTCTTGTGTGAAAACCTTCATTCTTTTATGGATGCTGACTTGGACTTCAGAGTTGGCACATCCTTTCTCAGGACCTGGAGCACTTGCTTCCAGGGTGTGTCCACTTCTTGTGTGAAATTGGGCATTATCATGTGGTGTGCCTGTGTTATGCAGCTGCAAGGTCAAAATTGCAATTTCTAACCACATTTAATGGTGGAGATTGCAAATAGAATGGGACTGTGCAGATTTGAGAGCTACAAACTGGAAAATGCTGCCACCAGTGCTTATAAAACTTGAGCAAAGAAAAAGTAGGACTTCATGCAGGAAGGAGAAATATGGCCTCATGATCCAGGCTTAAATCTCCAAGAGCTAGTTTTCCACAAGGCTATTTGCACTGTATGGCTTCCATCAAATCATTTCAGCTTTCCCAGTCTCCGTCTTCCTTCTATGAATGAGGTTAATCCCTTTTTCTTTTCTACATAATGGCTATCCAGTTTTAAAATACTATTCTGGTGGGGGTTGTATAAGCACTTAAGTGTATCTTAATTCATTAAATGTTTGTATTTGATAACCAGTTTGTATCAGGATTTTCAGAAAGTCTTACACAGACCAATCTTCAAGTATTACTTCTTATTTCACATATACCAAATCGCTGCTTATTATTTGTGGGTTACTGCTTAAGTTCTGTGTTTGTTTACCAGCTTAAATGTCTGTAACTCTTAAAAATTAGAGTTGTCATTTATTGCACCTTTACTGTTAAGAGTTAAAATACTTGATGGGTTTTTTTGAGTGGTTCGACAAATGTCTTCTGCTGGCCAAATTTGGTTTGTTCACTTTGTCATCCTCTGGTTCTGTGGGAGGTCTCCATGCCTTTTGTTTTGTTGTGTTTTTCATGTTTTCCCTTCCTCCTTAAGTATCCAAAGCACTTTCAAAGTATTTTGGTCCAAACTGCTCTCTATCTTGTACTGTTTGGAAGATCTCAAGAAGTGCTGTTGCTGATGTTGCATTTGGAGGAATCCCTCACTGTGTGGGTGATAGTACAAAACTGTATCCAGCTGTTACGCAATCTGAATTTGTTCAGATGTTTTAACTGAGTTTATGAAAGGAGAATAATGGAGACAAATTGAACTGTATTTGAGGATGCTTTTCTAAGTTATCATGCATCCCCTTTTTCAAAAGGTACTCCTTTCCTGGGAAAGATTCCAGTGAGCTAAGTAGTTAAGTTCAATTTAAAGGAAGAAAAAACCAAAGAAAGTAATTTTTGTGAACTGTGATTGATACATTTAAACAGCACATTAAAATATTAATAATTTCAGGCCAAACTCTTTTGCTCTCAAGTACAGTCTGGATTTATCAGCATCTGAACTGTCTCTCTGTTGCCACTGGTGTATGTGGAGCTTATTTATGGGAGAGAAACTTTAGTATGTTATGTCGAAATAGCCTGGGAATAGCTGAGCTGAAAGAAGCTTGCCTGTGTGAGGGTGGTGGGGTGACTCTGAGAGCACAGGCTGCATTTCTCCTTGTCACTGACACAGGTAAAAAAACTTCTTCCTGCAGTGTTGGCTCAGCTTCCTCAGGTCTCTTACCTATTGAGTTGTGGTCTCAGGCAGGTACACTCTATCCTGTTGTATCTGTTCACTACCAAGTAATGGCTCTCATGGAGTTCTTGATAAAACTGTCCTTTGAGCTGGTATCTGGTGTAGCTTGGCCACACCTAATAGCGGGGAGAAGTTAGAAGTAAGAGGAAGATTTGGAAATTTGATGCATTTCAACCTGATTCTCATGTTCAAGAGAGCAGTAGGCACACAGTTTCCCTGTGGCTCTTCAGATTTGCCATTTGTGGAACTGGAGTGGCATTGTTGTACCCATGGCTGAACAAGGTCAGTGGGGTAGTTGGATCTAATGGGACCTTCTGAGCTACAAGGACCTATTTGTTACCATATTGATACCTCAGTGGATTATCTTTAAATTAACCTTTTCTCTTGATAGATGTGATGCAACTTACTGCTGGGGGCATCTGATAGAAGGTTGCTTACCTTCACTGCAGCCTTTGTGGTGTGCTGCAATTCTGCCCCAGGCACACCTCATCATAACTCAGGTGTGTGCCCTCCCTTGGGTCGTGCAGGGGATTAACTTCTCACAGTCAGTGCAAGGGCAGTTATTCAGACATTTCCTGTTGCTTCGAAGGGAAAGGTAGCATTGGCTCATGTTGGCTGTTTGAGTGCCCTATTATAGACAAGCCAACTGGAGCATTGCAGTGTATTACTCTTCATGTTACTTGGGTTTGAATCTGTTCCTGCAGATATTTTGTAGGGTGTACGGGATGAAAGGCTTGTCTACACAAAGCTGAGGGATGGCAACATGCAAACAGGTCTCTAAGCATTGCTGGCTGTGCTGGTGTAGAATGAGTGACTCGAAATGCTGTGAACTTTTCTAGGCATAGTGGGTTCTCAAGAAGCTTCCACTGCATCATCTTGCTCAGAGGAACATGTGGGAAAATGTTACAGAGATATTACATTCATCTTGCAAAAAGAAAATGAGCTTCTGGTGCTCTGATTAAACAAGTTGGAATATCATGTTTCCTGAGGAGCTTATTCTGTGTTAGTGTAACAGCTCCATGAATGCCATGAGGGTGGGGAAGTAAAACAGACTTGAAGCATCTTTCACATTGATGATTAACAGGGTCTGTAAAACTACACCTGCAGAGATGTTAGGAGGTAGGATTTGGGAACTTCCCTTTGTGGAGAAAGCATTACTGATAATCCAGAGAATCAGCCCTATCCACGCCAGCTGGGGGTCTGGCAAATTGCATGTAATGGCTCATGGCTAAATAGACTTAAAATGTAAAAGGCTGTAAACACAGACTATAGGGGAATGCATCTTACACAAATGCATCTTTCCTTGTAATAATGAAGTTCTGCAGCTTATGGCAGTTTACAGAAGATCATCATACTTTATAGTAGGTGCTTACATGTGGCTGGATGGCAATAACAATTGAAATTTCCTTCCATCAGCAATCAAAGGAAGCATTGCAAATGTTGGCGTCTTTACTCTGAATTAGTTTCCTTTAGGGGTCCTTCGTAGAGATTTTGGCTTGTGTAGAATTTGCCCCTTTCCCCTCAATTCCTTGTGACAAACCAGCTGGCTTTTTCCTCAGCCGGTATTTCTTCAGGGGCAGAGAAGAGTTTGCTCTTGTTTTGCAAGTCTTTCTGTTCTGGATGTGACAGTCAGTGCACATATAAACCAGGTCCTTTCCAGAAGGCACAGAAAAGTCCTTATGCTGGAGTAGGGCCTTGGAAGTTCAGGGGAAATGCAGTAATGGGCACAAGGGGATTTGGTTCTCAACATTTGCATGATATGCAGTTTGGGACTCCCTTTTGTGACAAAGAATGCGCCAATGGCCTCCCAAATAATTCTTATTAGATTGTAAACAGTTGTGTTTGAGAAGAGGGTGAAGTTTGTTCACAGAATTTTGGTTGTTCAAAGAAGGGATTCACCTGTTCTTTCAGTTATATTTGCTCAGTGCTCCCAAAGTGGAGGGAGCTGGCTTGCTCACCTTACAGGAACCTACTCCTATGGACAGGAAAAGTAAAGGACAAAGATGTTTTCTTGATTTTGGGTGTTTGGTTGGTTTTGTTATTGGTTTTGTTTGTTTGTTTTGTTTTTTTTCCTAAGTTGAGACATGGTTTGGATCTCCTTGAGATCAACTGGTATTTGAATAGGGAGTTCATCATAGAAAACATTCCTTTCTTGAGTTCTCAGCTTTGATACAATTTAAAATAGACAGGAAGAATTGCTAAGGAAGCAAAATTCTTATCCTTCAAAGATTTGCTGTAAAGGTTTTAGTATGCATGAAATAGAAAATTATGTTTTGATTTGAAATATGAGTAATAAAATATTTCAGCAGCATAAGTGCTGTTGTTTGAGCTTTGTGATAAGACGTTCAAAGAGCACATACTCAGCAAGAATGGAATCCAAGATGACCAGAATGCAAGAGAGAGTTGCTACAAGAGAGTTTTTGTTGAGTTTTATTGAGTTTTTTTCCTGGAGTGCCCTTGGTAAATGTTCAACTGCGGAAAAATATTTTCTCTGCGTTATCTGCACATTTCGTGGTCTCTTGGAAGCCTGTGAACACTGAAGTCATGTTTGGAAAGTCTAACTTGTAAGAGTCTCCATTCTAGAATCCCTAACATCTCCCACAGAAAAGGAGATTTGAAGGAGTGCTTCAGTTAGCACAGAATAGCCTTTGTGCAGCACAGTTTGTGCTTGTTCAGGCATGTCTGCCTCGGAAGTGCACTGAGACCCACTGCCTGCACTGTGGTGTGAGAGCTCCCGGGGTCCTGTTGATAGTGAGCAAAAACTTACAGGGGAAAGAAATTTTTCAGTCATCAGAAATAAATTCTTTCAGCCTGCTGACATTGGCAATGGAAGCAGAGGAAATGAAGAGTTTCAGGTTGATGGGGAGGCTGATAGGGTGTTTCACTGGAGCCTGAACTGCAAAGCATGTGCAGTATTGATGAAGAACTGGTGCCCAAAAGTCATCAGTGTGTGGAACTGCTGTATTGGAGTGGGACTCAAGTTTCTTTTCTGCCCACCAAAAACAATATAGGATTTTACTAGTTTGTGTGAAAAGTAAAGAGGAAGAAGAAAATACTGCTTTTCATGCCAGCAGAGAGCAAAAAAGCTAAAGAATGCGAAGAAGCCATTGTGCTGTTGTAGATTTAAATAAGGTTACTGCAGGTTTCTGGTTTCAGAACTCATCAGCTGTCGTTCAGCTGTTTTTCACTCTGAACAAATTATAAACATCTGCTTTAAAGAGAAATCCTTCCCATGTAGAGACTGTGGTTGTTGGTGGCATCTGGTTTGTAGGGGCACTTGTTCTTCTGCTGCAAATGTTCTCAAAACTATTGAAATAGGTTGATCTTTTCTAGTTCTTCACTAACTACTTAATTTATACATAGTCTTCGAGAGTTTTATTATGTAAAATACCATGAGAATGCCTTCATTGTGTGTGAAAAACTGTGGATAACTGTGAGGGACAGTAGGTCAACTTTAGGACTTCGCTGACAGCCTGTGCTAGTGGGCTTAGCATCCCTCTGTATTGCTGGAGGCAGGAGAGCTATGAAGATTCAAAGAGGTTCCTTTTACACGAGCCTAGACTTAATTATTTTGTTAGATATTTGATAGCCAGAACTGTGCTAGGTTTCATGTTTTCCTAATGTTGATAAAATTTGGGAAATACGGAACTTGCTACTGCAGAGAGTGGACCTTGCTGCAGGTGTCACTGGAGAGCTGCTGGAATTTAGTCAGCCTAATGTTGTGCCTCTCCTGCTGCTGGGGCTGCTTAGTGAGCTGGGGAGAAGAGAGACCCGAGTGCCAGCTCAACTCTTGTCTGCTCTGCTCTGTGCAGAACCTGAGAAGCCCTGACTGATGTGGCATGGAATGAGCATTTGGTGGAGTTTGTGCAGCTTTGCAGTGCCAGGGCTTTACAGTGTTAGCAAACTCACTGAGCAGTGCACTCAGCCTGACTGCTCAGGCTGCTCTGTAGTTTCTAGATGTTGTGCCTGAATTCTTGTCACAGTTCATCTCATAGAAAATGTTTAGTACACTTGGACATGGCTCAGTGATCATCTTCTTCTTACCTTCTCATGTCCTGGCAGCATGGCCAGGTTTCCATTTACAGTGTTTTTTACAAAAAGTTTTTAATTCATCCATCTGGAATATGACCTTGCATTTTTTTAAACTTAAAGAATTAATAGTTTTAGCTTAGTTTTAGGTAAAGGGAAATTTGACAATATAACTTCCAAGTTTAGAGAGAAAAAGTTTTTAAGGTTGTTAAGATTTGCTGAAGGGCAGCCTTCCAGTGCCTAAAGGAGCTCCAAGAGAGCTGGAGAGGGCCTTTGACAAGGAAATGAAGTGACAGGACAAGGGGACAGAGGACACAGTTAGGTGGGAGATGGGGAAGAAATTCTTGACTGCAAGCGTGGTGGGGACCTGGCACATGTTGCCCAGAGAAACTGCCCCTGGCAGGGGGTTGGGACTAGATGGTCTTTAGGATCCAGTTCAACCCAAACCATTCTATGAAATGCTAAGAAGAGTTGAAAAGAAAAACTTGACTCTGTGAAATACAAGCAGTTTGGGCAATAATACAATGTTTCTATTATCATGAAGACTGCATTTTACATGTAGCTGTTCAAAAATGATACATACACTTTTTAAAAACTCACTGTCCATCAACTGGCCTCTGTCTAACTCTGTCTGGTTGCTGAAGATCCCCGGTCCAGAGTTCTTTCTCCTAAGTAAGCCTGATTTCTAGATTAAATTATTTTTCTGTTCCAGGAGGTAATTACCTTAGAGATTAAATTCTCTGTATGTAGAGAATGATGTTGACTTGGCAGCATTTCAGCTAGAGGTTTGCTGTTCAATGCTGTGAACCTTATTGTTCATTTCTTTGCTGGAAAATTATCAAACAGTATTATTATCCCATTTTTTAGAAAGGGTAGTAAATTGCTTTAGCTATTTTGTTATGCCATGGAGAAGGAACATTTAATTATTCAAGTGGCTCCATGGATATTTTGACTGAAACTCCATCTGCCAGTGCAGAAATTGGTTCTATTTTTAACAACTTGAGACACTTTTCAGCAATTATTTGGCTGAGTTGTGTATGGGGAGTATTTTCATGCACTGCTCTGGACTGTCTTCTGGTTGAGGTTTGTGTTGTCCTCTGTGGCTACTCTTTGTTGTCTTGTAACAGCTGTTTTCAGCTAACCAGTGACAGTTGTCCAGGAAGCAGAAAACAACTACGTACTTTTGGAAAAGTTTTATTGCCTACTTTGAGGCCAGGTTTTGGGATGGGGAGAGTTGTGGGGCAGTCAGGACAGAGAAGGCAGGACAGCAAGCACTGCCTGTTCATCCCTGCTGTGTTTGTGTGTGATTCCCTCTGTGAGAGCAATGACAAGGATTGCTCAGCTGGAAAAGAGACATGGTGCTTTTGGTGGGATTTGCTATGTAGCTGGGTTAGTGAAACATGCTCTGCTGGAGCTGTTCACTTCTCTTGGGTGGTGTTACAGAAAGGTCAGGGAACGGCTCTGGCAGCAGCTGTGAGCAGGACAGAGATACAGAGCTGGGACGGCAGGACAGGTGCTGCCTGGGGGGAAGGAGCAGCCACGGGCCAAAAGACTCTGCCTTTGCCATTTGTTTCTAAGATATTGATTAGAACGAATGGCAGCTAATTGCCATAGCAACAAATGTCAGTCTTGCCCCACTCTTGTATGTTTGTTAGTTTGGGTTATGTCCATGGCACTGCCAGGCAGCCACGCAGCCTTTCTGGAGCAGCCCGTGCAGAGAGGGTTTGCTTGTGCAGGGAGCTGTTGTTGGAGCAGGTGTCTGTGCCCCCTTCAGCAGGGCATGGGTTGGATTTGTCTGCAGTTGACTCCTTAAACTGTAACAGGATCCTCAGCAATCTGCTCTTGACAGGTTGCAGAGGAAGAGATCTTGAGGTTGCACCTTGGCCCAGAGCTCTAGAAGAGGTGTAAAGCATGTCCTTCAACTCAGCAGTATTCCCCTTGAAATAAAACTTGAGGTGTTTTCCTGTTCAAGAGTATGTTGGGGTTTTACTTGGTTTTTTGAATAAACTTCCAAGACGGTTGCCAGCAGAGCTATTTTGCTTTTTGGTTTTATTATTCTTCAGAAAACTAGGCTCTCACTTGAGATGTGTTCCTGACAGGGTCAGGGATGAGGTATTTTTAGCAGCCTCGGTGGCTCTGCTAGCAGCGCATTCATGCCTCGCTTGTTCAGGGTTGCAGTTGCTTTTTCAAACGCGCATTTGGGGCTCCTGCCAAGATACCCAGGGCACTACAGCATCGTGTTACAAGGTCCTGCTTTGTGCAGGCAGAGCTCAGCCCGGCAGGGCCGGGTCTGGGCTCTGCCAGCACAGTGCTGTGGTACAGCGTGCTTGGCCAGCGCCGGCGCTGGGGTTCGCTCTGCGTGCTGCCCTCGCCACACGCTCAGCATGGAGAGCTCGCTGCCTGCCTCTGGAACCGTACGTCCTGCGCCTTTCTGCTTTCTTGGATGTCAGCTGTACTGGGGCTGTGGATGTGGCTGGTTTGCTGGGCAGAGCCCTGGGTCACCTCTGAGCACCCGGCTCTGTACGTTTGCTGTTGCTGATGCTGCTGGAGTTTGCTTTTAAAAAATCAGTCAGCAAGTTGCTGGGTGTTGTGACACCGAGGGAATTAAATCAAGTGTCTCCTGTCCATCCTCTCATCAGAGTGATTTAGATTTCTTCTGCTGCTATTGCTCCACAGCAAGCAATGTTTGTGGCCCAGCTTGTGCTCAATGTTAAAATAAGGAAACTCACTTGTGCTGCTGAGATGCTGGTTTTGTTTGAAATGTTTGATCTGTTCTGGATGTGGCAGTGAAAATTGTGCATTGGGAGACTCCCCATGAATACAAAGAATCTGTGCTTTGAATGGTTTAGTGATTAGAAAAGGTTTGTAATACCAGAAGTCTGTGTCTTTCAGTATGGTTAACGCTTCTCCAGTTGTGGTGATTTCTTCTAAGGGAGCTTTGAGGTCTGGCTTCCTCGTGGGAGTCCTCTGCAAAGTCTTCTGGAATTTATCCCAAACAGCACAGAATGTGGAGAATTTCTCCAAAAGTGCCATGTATGAATTCAGTGAATAGCAGGAATATGAACAGCAGAAGAAACATGGCTGATATAAGTTTTAGCAATGTTTAGGACCTTTTTATCATTTAAAGGCTGCATTTTATCAGGACAGTAAGACAGTTCTAGGAAACTTCCTGTTCTTCAGGAGAGAAACGTGCTGGTCTTTGAAAGTCTATCTGTGTATTTCAATGGAAGTATTTTGGTCAACTAAAATCAGGTGTTTCATGAAGAAAACAGTGGTGAACCCCCCAGGAGCTCCCTCCCCTTGGTGCAGAGGAAACCCAGTCCCTGCTGGGATTGCTGCTGTCGTTAGTGCTGGTTTGAGCTCCGTGTTTGCCCCCTCCTGTCCCGTGCCTGTGGCTCTTTGGGTGCAGGTTCTGGCTCCTGGGGTGTCTGGGGTGGTGGGATGGCCCCTCCGGGCTGCAGCAGGCTGTGCTGCGGGTGTCCCTGCAGTGTCCCCGCTCCGTGGGGGTGGCGTGGGGAAAATAACACTCTGTGTTCAGCCTGAGCACGCTCCTTCCTGGAGGACAGAGCTGCATTGTTGGGACAAAGAAATGTGAAAATACTAAAAGCATTCAAACTATTTTCTTTTTATTTGGGAGCCTTTTGTGGAGCTCTGCAAAGCAGCCAGCCCAGTGTGTAAAGTCACTGGCAGAATTCAAAGGTGAGCTGGGACTAGAAGAAAAACTATAAGCTTTTTGGATTTTTTGCTGCTTACAAGGAAGGGTTCTTATATTTTTATAGGGGACGTTATCAGTGTCAGGCTAAGATGCCTAGATATGTGTTGACTGATCTATTTAAAAGGAAAAAACATTTTTAGTCAATCTGGTTTCAGGTGGTTTATGGTACGTACGCTATTTCAAGGACTAATACTTTGGTTTTAAAAATTTACCTTTACTGTGTTGTCATCTTAGCTGCAAGTATCTGGGTCTTCAATACCTCTCCAACAAAGCCAGAAGGATCAGATTTTCTGCTCTTCATATTCCAGCAGTTGAAGGAAATATGGGTTAAAGGGAAAAGGTTTCACTTTTATGCTGAGAGGAGAGCTGTCAAATTCAATGTCTCCAAACCGCCTTAGTGAGCATGAGGCCTCAGGTATGTTATTGAATTAACAAACAAGCCTGTGTCAGCTAAACTGCAATAACCTATTGTGTCCTGTGCTTGCTGAACACCTTGGGCTCATTGCAAGGTAGAAACAGAACATTAAATCTTGGATCCTGCCTCTCACATGTGGTGCCCAGGATGACTGACATTTGCAGCTACGGCGATGGACACACAGCCAGCTCCAGTGCCAGTGTGTCTCTGTGTTGACACTTCAGTGAAGTTCAGTCACTGAATGGCAAAACTCAACCACCAAGACAGCTGCTGAAGAGTGAGAAGTTTTTTTTGTGGTTTGAACTTTGGTTGGTTTTTTGTGGTTTTTTGTTGTTGTTGTTGTTGTTTTTTGTTTTGGTTTGTTTTTTTTAGTATTTTAATAAGATGAAAATGTGAGAAGATATAGTTTGGTAGCTCAAGAAACTTTACACAATAACCAGAAGTAACAAATTTGATTTACAGATGTGTAGCAAAACCGAAAACTGGCAAGTTAAATTCTGTTTGAAGAAAATTAAAGCAATTTCAACCATACCTGTGTACCTTCCCAAGTTGTCATTGGAGAAAACAGAGCAGTAAGACTAAAAGAAATGGGTTTTTTGGGGAGTGTGTGTATTGTGTATCAGTTAGACTTACATATCAAACACTGTGGTGATGTTCATGCCAGCAATATGGAGAAATGACAAACTAAGTTTTCTTGGAAATGTTCCATTTCATCACTCTGCAGTTTTTAGGTTGCTTTTTTGATAAATTCAATCCTTTATGCAGACTGGGCATTTTGCCCTGGTTGTGGTTTCTGCTGAGCCAGAGCCATGTTGGATAGTATGCTAAGTGTCTTTAATTTTATGTATTGTGAAGGAGGAAGATTATGTTTTATATGCAGATTTCTAACATATTAACTAATTCATTGCTTATTAAGAAAACAATACTAAAAGTGCTTAAAGCCCTTGCTGCAGGTCTCAGGTCTGCTGAAGTTTAACTTTGTTTTCCCCTTGCTTTCCCTCGTGACTGGAAGCAGATCCCAGAGATTGTGAAGCAGCAGCCATTGGTGAGCCCTCATCTGCAAATGCCAGACTGAGATGTAGGCAATTATCTTGGACTTGCCAGTTTTTCCTATAGCTGGAGAAATGGAAAGGAAAGGAGACAGGACCAGAATTTAGTGCAGTTTTTCAGGTCCTTTGGATGTAATTCTTTAAAGTTCCATTCTATGTTTGGAAGTGGAGCTTAATCAGTACTAACAGATTAAAGTGAGGCTTTGAATCATCACATGAGTAGCTGGAATAGACAAACAGGTCAGTCTCTCCTAGGGAGACACTAGGTTATAAATACTGAGAAATCCATTTCTAACTAGACATCATTTAATCTTGTATGCAGATCTGGTCTAGTAGCAACCTGGCAGGAAGCAGCAGGATTTCTTTCATTATTACTCTGGGTGAGTTGACTTGATGCAGCAATGATCACAAGAATGCTCTTGGAAAATGTCCTTGGTGTTGACACCCCCTGAAGGGTGACCTGCCTATCCATGCAACCATTCCCTCTCCAACATGCTCCCTGGGAGCATCTGCTGAGTAATAGCTGCTCTGGCCGTGGGCTGCCCTTGTTGGTGCCCCAGTCCTGAGCTGCCATGGTCTTTCCTTCAGACTCACAGTGGTGAGTTGGTGGCTTTGTGCTGTCCCATCAGTGTGGCTGCACTTCACATCAGTGCTGTGGGATGCAGGATTTATGAATTAACCTTTCTCACTCTCATTCCCCACCCCGTTAGTGCTAATGGAAACACTTTGAGTACTTCTGGAAACAGGTGTGGAGAAAGGGAAGGCTCTTTGTCCTCTGGTGATTAAAACTGGGGCAAGAATCTGTGACTACTAAAAAGAAAGCAAGTACTGTGCAGAGCATCCTCTGAAGGAAATCTGCAAAAGACAAATATAGTCAAAACTGGCTTTATTCCAAGGGGTGTGTACAGAGGAGGGGAACTCCAGCCCTGTGCAGTGACTTTGAAGTCTAGGATCTTAAATTAGAAGATGAATGTTAAATAATGTATTAGCTTAAAGTGCTTCTGGCCCAAATGGTACCTCATACGATTAGGCTATTGCAGCATTTATAATCACACACAGGTTCATCATTTGTATACGCCAGCAGAATGTTCAGGTGGCTTCAGCCCTTGTCCTGGGCAGTAAGTATGGGAGCAGTCTGATGGGTTTCAGTTTGGGGATTAGTATGGATCAAGACCAGGGATCTGTGACTGGGGTCTTGCAACTGTGCAGGAACTTATTATTCACCACAGAATTAAGCAGGAAGCCTTGTGCAAGAGGCCTCATATCACTGAGGTGGTTGATCCAGGAGTGCCATTGGGTTATTAAGTCACTGGCTCTACAATGTTCTAGTCAATAAAGGAACTTGAATTTTCTGCTAGTTTCTCACTCTCTCACTTAATGTTTTGCATTACTTAATGTTTGGCAGCGTTCAGTTTTTTTCCTTGTAAATGGATTTAGCGCCTGTTGTATTTTTTCTCAAAACCTTTTGGTTTTAAGAGGTCCTGGAAAGAGTTCTCATCTTGTTACAGGGGTCATATGAGCATCTAATCTCTGTAAGTTTTTAAGCTCCATCAAAGCTCATTTGCCCCCACCCCTGCAATTAGTCTTCTTTCCAGTTTTATTGAGTAACTTCAGGAAAGAAGTACTCTAGAATGTAAACAAGCTATAAGCTGCTGCCCTGGCTGCATCCCTGTACTAAGAACACTTGTAGCAGAGAAGGGTGCTTAGTGCCCCATCCCTTCCCTGCCCTTCTCAGTGCTGCCTCAAGTTAGGAGACCTGGCATGTGTGTGTCCCCCCGGCAGCTGCGGCGTCACCGTGTCCTGCTGTGTCAGAAGGGGGTTCTGCTGTCACAGAAGGGAGGTGAGGGTGGCAGTGCTGGGTGGCGTAAGGTGCTGTGGGTAGAGCTGTCAAACAGGAGGATGAGCCTTTGCTTTACCTCTTTGAAAGAAACACATTTTCTTTGACAAAGAAGTTGAGGGGAGAGGATAAGAGGTGCTGAGGTTTATTTTTGCCCCAGAGTCGGTTGTGCTAACAGTGCTGTGCTGGCTCTGTTGTGTACTGGAGTCCTTCTGTGACAATTACTTTCTAATTAGAACTTCAGCCTTCCAGGAGATCGTGCTAATATTCGGAAAATTTTCTTTAGTGAATATTAAATAGCAGCGTTTCAGTACTGCTGTAATTAAAGCTTATTGTTTATAGGTGGATTTGTGTCCTGCTGTGCTTCTTTGAATCTCCAGTGTCAGTTCTGCTTGGCCTTTGCTCCCAGGTCTGTTATGTTGTCTTGCTGAGGAACAACTGTGTCACTTAGGCTCTACTGATCTGCTCGCGATTTGGTTGTCTGTTATCCTGAACAATTTTTCTGGCTCAGAGGTACAGTTTTAAAAATAGCGTCAGGCGTTGCAGACGCGTGGGAAGCCGTGTATCTTTAAAGCCGTGGCTGCGGGGCCGGAGCGGCGCTGAGCCATGCTCGGGCAGCGCGGCCGGCGCTCGCTGCGGCCGATGGCACCGCCCGGGCACTGCCCAGCGCCGCGGCCGCCCATGGCTGCGCCGTCATGTTCATGTGGTGCTGCTGTGCCTGCGTGTGCTGCGAACGGCACTTCTGCGAGCCCGCAAAGGTGAGGGGGCTGTGGGGAGCACTTGAAGCTGTCGTGTTTGGCTGTTTTATTTAAGTCTCCAGTGGAACTTGACCTCATTTTGTGCATCAGCCTTGGAAGCACTGCATTTTTCCTCTGGGCACCGCTGTTGTATTTCTGTGGTTGTTTTTTTTAATATAGCTTTTCTTTGTTTTTGAAGCTGGGAAGTGCAGAAAGACTCCTGTCTGAGTGAGTGTTGCAATCCATAAACAAGATCAAATGTGGTGCTGCTTTGTGGGATTTTCTGTTTTTGTTGTTTTGGGGTTTGGTTTGTATGATGGTGGGAGATGCAGATGCAGATGTGGCCCAGTGTTTGCGTTGGTAGCTTTTTTAATAAGACCTCTTGCTTTGCTGTTTTTAGCTGTGCAAAATGTATTTTCAGGAAGAAGTAGTAAACAAACTGCAGAACTATATTCTTCTCCAGGTAAAAAAAGAGTAAGTGTGCTGCCTCCCATAGACCCAGTGACCTTCAGAAATGATTAAGTATTTTTCTTCCATTTCATTAAGCTGTGTAGCTCATCATTGCCCTTTTCCAGTCTGAGTTAACAGTAAACTGTATCTTCCCCTCCTCCCCCATTTATTAAATACTGAAGAGAGACAGTAAGGTCTTTGATGCTCTGATCTACAACACAAAATAGAAGCTATTTCTCTTTGAATTGTTGCAGTTAGCTCTTTCATGCCCTGTGGTCCAGTGTTTGAGGAAAAAAGAAATCTGGGATCCAAACTGGTTTTTTTGCCATAACTGATGGTTTACCTGGGATCTGTTACAGTCTGCAGAAGACATGGTTGAGAGGTTGAATGGTATTCCTGTTGTGTTTGAAGCACATATATCTAATGCATTTATTTCATTAACTCACAGATTTTCCCAAAGGAAAATAGTATCTCCTATATGTGTTCTTTGTCTCAGTCCATTCATCAGTCTTCATAATAAAAGTGACACACAGGTGGCAGTCAGGAAGAATGCCTGTTGAGTTGCAGAGGTACAGACTGCAGTGGTACGGGGCAGCAGGAAGGCCTGGGGGGTTACAGATGTTCCACACTGCAGGTTGGTAGATCTGCGTGCTTTGCATCTCGGCACACCTAACATCAGGCTGCTGCATCACCTCTTGAGCTGAAGAGAGGAGCAGTGAGCACAGGACACCACGTTCTGTGCTCCTGGGCCAGATCAGGGTCGCCTGAACAGCTTTGCTCCGTGTGTTGAGGAGATGCTGCACTGAGGGCTGTCTCTAAGCAGACTTCTTAATGAGGATTCTTAGCTTTTGCAAGAATACTGAAAGCAGCATGGTGATTTCAGTATTTACCTTATTCAGTGATCCCTGTGGATTTCTGGACAGGCGCCCTGTTGCCGGACCCTGCCGGGTGCTTGTCATCCCTTGAACGCGTCTTCCTCTCTGATGTCTCACTGCTCACTGTTCTGTTCCAGCTTTCTGAAGGCATCTGTGCCATGTTCATGGGCTGAAGGGACTGCCCTCTCTCACAGTGTCTTGTCCTTGACAAGCTGTGTTTGCCAATTGGAGCAGTCTTAGAGATTTAGTTGGTGCTAATGCAGAAGCACCTGCAGCACTTGGAGCAAAAAAGCTGCTTTTGAACAAAGCAGGAGTCTGAAGCAGCTCTACTGCATAGCTGTGACAAATGTGATCTTAGCTGGTACTGTGTGTATGTTGTACTACAAAGGCTTTGTATAAGGAAGCAGTATGTCAGGAAGTGCTCTGTGGGAATGGCAAAGCAATATATTCACAGGAAGCATGAATCCTATTGCTTTGAAATACTTAATATTGTATGAACTGTTGATTGGATAGACTTCAGGGAGGAGTTTGGTTATGGTCACACTCGATGTTGTACCTGCAGAAAACGCTAGTTAAAAATAAAGAAATGAAGGAAGTGTAGAAGTACAGTTGCTGGAGCCCTTTAGACTAAACACTCGGAGGGGATGTGCCTGTTAAACCTCAGGAGAGATGCATCCCCAAAAAAGGGAGACTCTTTGCTCCTGCACAGGGCTGTTCTGTGCAGGAGGATCACACAGAGGCATTTGTCCTTCCAGACTTCAGGCCCAGTTTGCTCCAATGCTTTGCAAGTCAACGTTAACTTGCAACCATAAAATTAAAACTCTGATCTTTACAAATTAATATATAATATGCAATAATAATCTCTAGTCATCAGATAGAAGCTTGAAGCATAAAAAACCAATACCAAAACTGCTTTACTCTCTGGGAAGTATTAACAAAAATTTTGTCTCTCAGTTATGGAGATGTGACTCAAGCACTAGGGAAAATAGGATGAGATTTAAAAAACCACATCATTTTACATAGTCACTTTCTCATAAAAGCTTGTATAAACTTCTTTCTTAATCCACCCCCTTTTGCTGCTTCCTATGCTTAACTTTTGCTCAGCTTTACCTCATTTCCTGTCCTTATTCCTGTAACTTCTGGCCTGATTGGCACTCCCCCCTTGATTAGGAATCCATAGATGTTATTTTGGCTGTATCTTTTGCTGTGTCATCCCTTATCACCTCCTACGATCTCTTATGTATAATTCAGTTATTTCCTATTTTTCCAATCGGATTGTTGTATCCATTTTCTTGGACTTCCCTCACCCTCAATGTTGGCCAGTTTATTCAGTCAATACATGATTTTCTGCTTGACTAGTCTAGCTTTAGGAAGCCATTACTGAATTGAGCCATCAGGCCTTACATTTTTGTGCTCAAAAATATCTTCTCTCAAGATTTCAGAAATTTGAGGCCAAGAAGGTGATGTCTTTGGCAGCAATGCTGTTTCTAAAAGGAATTAAAGGGGCCGTAGACAGCCTTTTAAGGGAGATGTTACACTGCATTGTGTCAGTCCCTTCTGTCTCTGGGATGTCAATAAGTAGCTGTGGGCCAAGCTGGTGGTGGTCCCACATGTTCCAGTCCTGCTTGAGGGAGCAGCTTGTGCAGTGTCCCTTGCCTCAGCCCACCACACTGGGCTGGGAGGCATCAGGGATGCATGTGCTGATCCACAGCTGGGAAAGGTGGATGGAGGTCAGCTTTGTAGCTTCAGCTAATTCATTTGCTTCCCGAGAGGCAGGGGCCTTTGGGCAGGTGGATTTAAGCAGGGGGAACATGTGGAGCCCACAGAACTCCCCTGTGCTGACAGCAAGGTGCTGTGGAGGAAGCATCTGTGACCAGCAACTGCCTGTGCTGACGAGGCTTTGCTGGGCTCCCCTGTGGAAGGTGCAGCGTTGGTTGTGACAGAAGCTGCCTCTGGTACAGCGAGTGTGATGCCTGTGGCAGCAGCATCTTTCCTCATTGCTCCCAACACCAGTGAGGGCTGCAGCTGAATACTGGTCTGCTTTGGGAAGAATTTCTGCTGCTGACAGCTCTGAGGAAAAGGCAGCTGGCTGCTTTACAGCTAAACTATTTCTGGCACTTGATGTGGCACATGAAGTCACATCTCCGTTTCATATTGAATTAGGTACAAGGCCATGGGCAAGTCACCCTGCAGCTGGCTTTACCAACTCCTGAGTTGTGGTTGAGGGTTTGTTCCTGTGCCTCGGGCCATTGCTTGGGGGATGCTGCTCTTGGCACCAGCGCCAAGTGAAGCAGTCCCAGGTCACCTTTCCATCCAGTGGTGTTTCTGCTGTCTGTCTTGGGCCTGATGGTGAACCACATTTGGGAGAGTAGTAAGGACATCCCCAAGCACCTTCTCACTTGGTTCCCAGTGAACTTGCACCTTGTCTCCAGAGGGAGCTGCTGTCCTGTCTGTCCCCAGGCTGTGCCAGTACAGGGTTAGGCAGGGAGCTGCCTGGCTTGCATGCCCCTAAAGAAAGGGAATGCCCAGTTGCATGCACGGTGCTCCAGCATGTGTGAAGTGCTGCCCACAGCCCTTCTGTGCAGGGCAGGGACCTGCCTGCTCCCCTCTGCACAGCAAGGCCTGTGGGGCTCTGGCTTGGCAGATGTACCATTAGCACATTCCTGTTGCAGCAATCATCACTCGTGACTGTTTAACTGCTGTGAGTAAGGTGTAAAGCCATTTCCTCTTGGTGATACAGTGATGGTTCCCTGCTCAAGCTGTTGTCTAAGGCAGGCACAGGCATTGTACTGGAATTTTTTCTTTGGTATTTTTCAGAGTAATTTTTCATTTTTTATTTTCCTCACTGTTTTTTTTTTTTTTTTGGTTTTTTCCCCATAACCATGGTGATTTTCCCACCATTTTGAGGGCTAATTGCCCATAAGCAAAGGATGCATAACTTTCAGAAACCCCATTTTATAATCTAAACAATGAGCTGTGCTGTGAAAAGCACACAGCAAGACTTCTTGAACTGTCCATCTGTTTGTGTGCTTTCCTTAGCCAGGTTTAATTTGGATTTGGATTTAGGAGCATGCTAGAGACAGCTCAGAACAGTTGCTGTCAAGGATGACCATAGGTTTCTGTGGGTGAGTAGCTGGAGCCTGTTAAAAAGCAAAGCTGCTGCAGCTTCTGAAGATTCAGTTGGTCAATACAGTTTTGCAGGATAACTGCAGTGTGTCACAAGGAATCACACTGGACCTGTTCTTTGTTTTTCCTTTTTCTATTTTCTAGACAGTAAAGCCAAGGCAGATATTTTGTAGAGCAGGGGTATATATGCACCCTGAGCACTTGCTGAGGGAAGGTGGATTCAGAAATGAATCCACATGTGAGTGAGATGTCTTTAGGGATGATTCAGTGCAGCAGTATTTAGATCTTCTGTCTGTATTTACCTGAGAGATGAATGAACATAAATATTCTCCCTTACATATGCTGTTGCACAGGATTTGCAATCCTAGAAATATGCAACTATAAATAAATAGTGACCCATAGAGTTGGTGGTATCAGATGTGTGGCAATGTTGCAGCAGACAGACAGATCCAACTTCCTGTTATGGACAGATCCACAGATGTAGGATGTGGAAGTAGTATCTGGGAGATACTCAAAAGCTTTCTGGACATAGTCCTGGGCTCTTGGTGGCCCTGCCTGAGCAGGGGGTTGGACCAGGTGAACTCCAGCAGTCCCTTCCAACCCCAAGTGATCTGTGATTCAGTAACAACCTTAAAAAAGCAAAGCATTAGAAAAGAAAGGCTCTTAATTCTCGGTCAGCTGTAAGTAATGAAGAGCTTTTTGCATCACCCAAGTGGGTGAGGCAGGGGAGTTTGTGACACTTCTCTGTTGCCTCTGGGACCTGTGGTAAGTTGTGTCATATATACGGTGACTGTGTTGGATCCAGAGGAGCAGGGTGCTGACTGCTCATGAGACTGTGGGGCTAGTGCCACCTTGACCCATGTGTTTCAGGAGTCATGTGCAGGTGGCATTGCAGGGAAGTGACTTGTGGCTGTTGATGGCATTTAATCTACTATGTTAAGGGTACCTCATAGTAATTTGTGATGTTTAAGTATCTCTTCATTGTACCTGCCAGGGATTCTGTGTGTGTTTATTCAAATGTACACTTAGGTGTTTTAATGCAGGTCCAAGGAAGTGGAGCCTGGGGGGACTGCTACTCTGCAGAAGTGGTCAGGCACAAAGAATGGTGGGGTTCTTTGTCCCGTGTGATTTTTATTTCCTGTAAGGCATTAATTAGAGATCTTACTAACAACGCAGTTCTCTTGTAACTGTTACCAGATATTTTGAGTCTCTGCTTCTGTGCCTGCCTGAGGCTGGAGACCATCTGTCCACATAGTGTGGAGGGGTTGGCCAAGTCCCTGTGCCCATCCCCGCACCTGCCATGCACTGATGATGCTGTTAATGAGTGGTATTTCCAAACAGGAAGTCTAAAACCTATGACTTTCTATGAGTCTCATAGATTTTTCTGCCTGTGTGACTGTATTGCCTTCAGCACAGTGGGAAAAGGAAGCAAAACACCTGAATGTTTTCATGGTTAGTTTTAGCTGCCAGTCAGGTGTGCAGTCACTGGGAAGGTGATTAACCCAGCATCTCAGGTGCTGCTAGCTCCTTTCTAGGCTGTGCAGTCTCGCTCTGAGCTCCCATCTCACTTTGCCCTGTATGTGTTTATTGTCAGTAGCACAACAACTTTCAGTTGCACTTGTGAAGCTCCAGGCTTCACAAGGGGAGGGAGGAGGAAGCAGGAGTTGCCCCCTTGCAGCAGACTTGTTCTGAAAGCTGCTGTTTGCTTAGGCCAGCTGCCCTGAGTGTTTAAGAGCAACAATCCATCTTCTTGGTGAATGGCCAGTATATGCTTTTACTGGATGAGTTTTAGGAGGGTAAAATACCTTTAAAGGAACTGCTGTATTTAATCTTCAGTAGCACCAAAGACAGAATCATGAGGTGGATTTTTGGGCTGTGTGCTGCAGGGTGGAGACATAAGAAAGCTTATACAGGAGGGAAAGCCTGAGAGCATTAACAGCAGAGAATTTGATAAGATCTTGAGAGAGAGAAAGCATAAGGCCCTCACATGATTTCATATGGTTTGTGGCATAATGCCAGAGCAGTTGTCAGTGTTCCTCCTGGTGGGAGGACACACAGCTCCCCTTAACTGGACTGTCAATATAATGGAAAATTGTATTGCAAGAGAGATTGACTATTGAATTGTAACCCCTATTCTTATACAAGCATCAACCATTATATTTACCAGCATATTTTCAGGACAGATTGACCATCATCTAAGATTGAATATGTCATCAGCATTTCCCAGGGACCCAGTTTGTGCTGAGTCTTCCCTTTACAAAGCCTTGTCAATATGGACAAAGTACTTAAATTATCTCCGTTCTGTTCCAGAACTGCACTTTGCACAGCCTTTTCCTTTTGAATTGGAAAGAACCCTTTTTGTTATTTCAGAATAATATCCACACAGCTGGTAATTATAAAGCAATTATCCCAACATGGTTTATTCTATTATGGCTATTCCCGTTCATTTTCTACCACAGGTGTAGGGAGATAACGTGGGCAGATTTGCTGTAGTCAACTGACTTTAAAAGGGGGGGGAAGAGAAAGTTTCTACCAAATTTTTCTCTCACAAAACTTGTGTCATGAGAGGAAGAGTGTTCTATTAGTGTAATTTATTGTAATTATCCATACACATACACTAATTAGACCAAACCTGGAGTAAATTAAGCTGATAGAAACTCTTTACTGCAAAGTAATGGTGAAGCCCCAGTAGTTCTATGACACTGATATGTACAGATTTCAGCTCAGAACCTCTGGGCTGTGGGAGAATTGGTGATGAGCAGTTGTTTGGTTCTGGGATACCAGGTCAATCCCATGCTCACCCACCTTACCCACTGCCCAGAAAAAAAAATCAATTATGAAAAAAAATAAAGTTATATTTGATTAATTTTTGGAGGTTTTGCACCAAAACTGGATCTTTCTGGTTTTCTTCATCTGCCATTAAATACTAAAATGTCCTTGCTCTGGAGGAGGCAGAGATTGTTAAGGATGGATTGAGAAGCCCGTGGTTCACAGGCAGTTAACAGTAATAAGATTGTCTTGGCTTGCTGCACAGACACTCTGTGCTGTGCTGCTCTTGGGGTGGCTGCGGGTTGGCAGAGCTGCTCTGTGGGTGAGGCATGGACCAGCTGTGCCGTGGGTGCTGGGTGATGCTCCCATGCCAGGCATGCTCTGCACACGCAGGGTCTTTGTGTTTGTCTAGGCCATGGGGAGAAATCTGGAAAAATCTTAACGAAATTACAAATTCCAAGAAGAGATATCTTTACAAATGTGTATTACTTCCAAGTGCATGTCCCTACATCTCAGAGACAGCATATTCTCTGTGTAGTACTGATATTATGCATAGCATTGGTCCCGCTGATTAATATTAAATCTTAGCACCAATTTTCCATTGCTCTATCCAGAGCTTCAGGGTTTCTACAACTAAACCCTCTTAAGAGAGCAGTTGATGTTTCAGGAGTCACAACAGACTGAGAAATTATATTCTGTGGTTTCCAGCAGCTGAACTCCTCTGGAAAATTAATCAATTGCTTTCCCAGATGTCTGGTTTTCCTGTTGATGGGATAGTGAACAGAGAACCTCAGGGTTATTGGGAAGGAGCCTGGCTGACCCCCGGTGCCAGCCAGTGTTGCAGCCTCTGGGGTTTTTTATATTAAATGTGGAATGATGAATGGAGAGAGAGGGTACAGTTAACTGTAAAAGCGCATGTTCACAAACACGGGCATGGTTCTGCGTCTGGGCAGTGGCTGTGGGTCAGCTGGAGCTGTTCCAGCGGAAGGAGCCGGGGAGCGGCCGGGGCAGGGGCCGCGGGGCGCAAGTCCGCCGTCGGTTTAAAGCTCTCCCTGCTGGGTTCCTTGCGGGACGCGTGTGGCTGCGGGCCGGCGAGGCCTCCGTGCCGCGAGNGTGCCCCCGGCCGCGGCTGGCCGCGTTCGGAGCGTGCTCGGCTCCAGGGAGGAATGCCCGGGTCGGGAGCGGCCGCTGCGGCCGCACCTGCCCGCCCGGCCCTTCCCGGGTTCGCGGCAGGTACTTGGCGGGTTGGATTGTGCTGAAACAGCGTTTAACTACTTTTTTTGCCATGAGTGGGGTTTATCCTTTGAAACTCGGTATTTTCCTCCTGCTCGGAGACACCTGCTCGCAGGGTTTGCCGAGGAAAGGTGTGCATAGGGGTGCCTCTCAGGCTCCGTTTTTCTATTAAAAGCATTGACCATAGTAGATTGCTTGTAGGTTTCGCTGTTGCTGCTGTTAAACAGGTGAAGCGCTAGGAATGGCTCGGATGTGCTGTAGTGTACAGTTAAACCGTGTGGCTTCTGCTCTCATTAACCTTCTCGGTCTCTTCACTCTCTGGCTATTGAGCCCCTGCCCTTGTGCTGATATCTTGGAGTGCCTGGTCTGCCAAGCTGGGGTGCCCTGTTGCACATTTGTGCTTGAGTTTTGAGTTGTTTGAGGCGATTGAGTCAAGTATGAGAGTTTTTGCTTTTTTTTCAACTTTTGCTGAATGTCTGTAAAGTACGTGAAAGTCTTGGTTGATACTGCCCCCTGGGCAGCTGAAAAAAGGTACATTTTTTTCAGAATTATATCCATTTGCTAAGTTGGTTGGCATAAAGAAGGAAAGCTTTCCTGTTGGTGAAGCTGCTGATTAGCACTCATGTTTCTCTCTCTCTGCGCTTAGATTGAGCGATTGGAAGTCAGCAGCTTGGCGCAGACCTCCAGTGCCGTGGCCTCCAGCACTGATGGCAGCATCAACGCAGACTCTGTTGATGGGACCCCAGATCCACAGCGGACAAAAGTGGCCATCACACACCTGCAGCAGAAGATACTGAAGCTGACAGAGCAGATCAAAATTGAGCAAACAGCCCGTGACGACAACGTGGCAGAGTACCTGAAATTGGCCAACAATGCAGACAAGCAGCAGAGTGCCCGCATTAAGCAAGTGTTTGAGAAGAAAAATCAAAAGTCAGCCCAGACCATCTTGCAGCTGCAGAAGAAACTGGAACATTACCATCGAAAGCTGCGAGAGATTGAACAGAATGGGATCCCTCGGCAGCCAAAGGATGTCTTCAGGGATATGCATCAGGGTTTGAAAGACGTTGGAGCGAAAGTCACAGGCTTCAGTGAGGGAGTGGTAGACAGTGTAAAAGGTGGGCTTTCAAGTTTCTCCCAGGCCACACATTCAGCAGCAGGAGCTGTGGTTTCCAAACCCCGGGAGATTGCCTCCCTCATAAGGAACAAGTTTGGGAGTGCAGACAACATTGCTAATCTGAAAGACTCATTAGAAGAAGGCCAGGAAGATGGGACAGGAGGCAAGGCTCTAGGTGTTATTCAGAACTTTCAGTCAAGCCCAAAATATGGTAGTGAAGAGGATTGCTCCAGTGCCACATCAGGCTCAGTGGGAGCCAACAGCACAACAGGGGGCCCTGTGGGAGCTTCCAGCTCCAAAACAAACACTCTGGATATGCAGAGCTCAGGGTTTGATGCAATACTGCACGAGATTCAAGAAATTCGAGAGACACAGGCAAGACTGGAAGAATCATTTGAGGACCTTAAGGTTCGCTACCAGAGGGATTACACGTTGATCATGCAGACCCTGCAGGAGGAGCGGTACAGGTATGTGCTGTGGTACTTCATTTGACAATCCAGTGCTGTGATTGCAAAGCACCAGAGTTGGGGATGGCAGTGCTCAGCAGACTGTTCCCAGCAGCCTGATTCAAATGGAGAGTTCTGTGGTCTTCTCAGCACTTTTCTCTCCCAATTCTGCCTTTTATAAATATTGCTATCTTGCTGCTCACCTTCCTCTCTGTACAAGAATGAGATTGTAAGGAAAAAGGTTATTTCAAAGTATTTTCAAGATAAAAAGTGAAGCTGAAGAGGTCTAATAAGGTGTCCCAAACCCAGGGGTACATTGATGCAATTACTGTTATCAGACAGTGCTTTGCCTTGCAAAAAGTCCTGAAAAGGTTTGGATCAAAGCAAAGAACAGGGAACTAATGTGGTCATGACTTGACCCTGCCTTCTCCAACACTTCATAGATCCATATCTACCAGAGAAAGAAACATTCCAGCTTTCTTCAGGTTCTCTAAAAAGACATGATCTTGCCCTTGTACCAAAACTAAGATATCCCTTCCCTTCTTTGCTCAGCCTGCAATGGCAGCACTCAAGGAAATGAGGTTGAAATAAATGTCAGATACTGACAGTGTTCTTGTTGTGGAGATTACAGGGCTCTGGAAGCAGGTAACCCATGTTTCCATCAGCCTTCCCCTCACTGGAAGGAATGGAAAGGTGGACCAGTTGCTGCAGTACTGCTGATCCCTGATGAAGTCATAGGAGAGGGGTGACAGTGGCTTCAGTAAGGCAGTCTGGCTGGCTGCCCCCGCCTCCCTGCTGAGGAAAGCTGCCCATGGGGAGGTGCTGAGGGAATACTTCCCTTTCCTTGCCAGGTGGGAGAGGCTCTCTGCAGACTGCCCTGTGCTGTCCAGCAAAACACCTGACATCCTCCCCCTCACATGCTGGGAGCCAGGGCTTGACTCCAGGCTCTGAAGGGAAGAGTTACTAGCTGCAGGCATCCAAGACAGGATTCTTAAACTTTTAACAAATGCAAGGCCCAAGCCTTTGTTCTGGTGAAGGACAGCAGGCTGTTGTCATGAGGTTCTTACGGCCTTCATGACTTTCAGGATGTGAAACACAAGCTGAAAGGCACAGCAGAGCTGCTGGGGCTGTGTACAGGCTTGCTGAAGTGCCCTGTGCCACTTGCTGCACTGGTTTGTGCAGCGTAACATGGAGTTGCCCTACAGCTCTTTAGGCATGCTGATGCCAAATCATTGAAAAAACTCTGGAAAAGGCTAGCCTGCTAGGATCTGGTAGAGACAGCAGGCTCTCAGTGTGCCTTGCAGAGCTTGTGCAAACAAAGCCAGGCCAACACCACTTTCTAATCCTGCTTTGCAACAATCAGCAGTTTGACTGAAACCAGCAATCAGCACAGCAGCTTTGGTTCCTAGCGCCTCATTGTCATCAAGTCATCCCAAAGCCATGTGGAGCTGGATCTTCTGCTCCACAGCAGAGAGGTGCTGTTGTCTGCTGCTGTGTAGGTTGTTGTTTCACACATACAGCAGCAGCCATTCATGGTGGAATGCTAAATGCAAGCACAGCACAGCTGAAGGAGTGGCCTGAAAGTACAATAGCAGACCTGGTGTGTGCTGTCAGCTAAAGGAGCTGGTTACTGCCCAGCACCTCTGAGCGAGGCTCACATAGGTCCCATACTAGCACACCATGAAGTCGTATCTGTCATGTGCCATGAACCTTTGCAGAGCACTCCCCTGAGGTCAGCCCAGACCCCAGCCACTAACCAATGCAGCCTGGAGTGAAAAGCAGGGAGAATCTGCATTTGGCTTATAAAAGCTTAAGACAGTAATTTAGACTTGTCATTTGGAATGTTGATGCAAATTAATTAAAGGTGTGACCTTTAAAGAGGACCAGTTAAACCACACTCAGTGCCCTTGTCTGTGTGGGTAGCTGCATGATCAGCAAGAGCTCATGGGTTAATCATGGTTAAATGACTATGTGACTGTACAAATGTAGATTCTTGTTTTTATAGCTTCTGCATTTTGGACCATCACAATGATAAAAGCAAGTATCACCTTAGAAGTGGAAGGTGACATGATACGTCCATAGGCAGAGGGTGCTGCCGCCTTGGCAGAGGGGTAGCACCTGTTCTTCCAGCTGAAGTCCCTCTTGCTCCTCAGCTCTCTTCAGAAAAAAAACTAAAAGGGAAAGAGATTGTGGCTTGATGCTGGCAGACTGGGGATTCAGATTAATAGTAACTGGCTTTAAAAGTTGTAAATACCTCCTAATTCCGCTCTGTTTATGGGAAGCTTTCAAAAATAAACACAGAGTTGGGTTGGAGATTAAAAAAGTTTTTGGAGGAGCCTTTTGCTTGTCAGGTGATACTGAGTGTTTGCATTGTACCTGGAAGCAGGAACAAAGAACATGCCATGACATTTTCTCACCTGCTCTTTGTCCATTTCCTCTTTCTTAGATTGTCTACTGTTTTGCAGGTTCTGATCTTTTTTTCCCCTGTGTGTTTGTGCAGTTTCTGTTTATCGGCCATGATAAACACAGGTTTTCCATCTCTTCCCTCCCCTCTCCCTGCTTCCCAGTCTTGTCTGTCACTCCATGTGGCTGCTGATTTGCTAGCCCTAGTCTCTGAGGCAGGGACTCACCTGTCCAGTTGCTCCAGTTCTCCCAGCCTGGCAGCACCTTGGCGAGGCCCGGGCGGGCTGTGCTGCCCAGCACGTGCTGGCCCTGGAGCACTGCTCTGCTCTGCTGGGGCAGAGCCACTGAGGAAGGAAACGTCTGACGGTGCTTGGCCATCATTGTTTTCTTCTGCACCGGGAGCAGGTGCTGAAATGGCTTGTTGCTTATCTCATTATTGGAAGGTGGCAGTTGTTTACTGATACAAGCAGGGACTTTCTGTGCTATTGAGATTGAAATAAAGTTCTGGCTGAGTATTTTCAGCTTGCTTGTCCCTTTAGGAACCTGTTTGAACATGGCAAAATCATAAGCTCACATATTTGGAGTGTGGCCAGTCAAAGGTTTTGGGTTTCTTCTCAAGCCTGACAGCCTTGGAAGGAGCATTTAGGTCTCCCATGCTCCTGTCAGAAGAATTCCTTCAGCTAAAGGGCTAATCACTGGTTCTTCCATTTGTCTGGGTTTTGATGTAGTCTAATTGTCACACTTCAGTCTGTCCTCATGATGTGCTTTAAAATAGATCAAAGGAGCTAAACCTCAGAGGTTTGGGAGGGTTGGCAAGGCTGTTGTGGGGTGTCACCGGGCAGCGTGTTGGGCCAAGCTGGTGCTCACCCAGCCAGGACAGCACCAGACAACATCCCTGCAAAGCTGCCTGTCCTCCTTCCAGGGAGGCCTGGAGCTGGAAGTACAGGGATGTGTGCGGGTGTCGGCAGCAAGCTCTGTCCTTCGTGTATCCTTCTAGGTAGAAGACTTGGAGGATACGAAAAGTAATTACTGGTTTTAGCTGTTTACTCCACTATTGGAAGCAGTGTTCAGTAGCATAAAGATGTATTTAGTGACAAAGTTCACATGAAGATTTGTATGACATAGCTATTAAAAAAAAAGGTCCATCTTGAGAGACATCTGAAGACAGGTACTAAACTTCATTCAGGCTACAGCAGACGTCTTTGTAGCTTTAGTTTGATCAGTTTCTTTACTCACCATAGCACTGAGTGCAGATCAAATGTCTTTTTTAATCACATCCCTCTCTTCCATATGCTGTGTTAGTATTTTGCAGCTATTACTTTAAAATGCCTTAAAGCTTTTTAAAAAATGAGATGGTCATAATTGTGTTTTTGAGCCTTTTTCAGACTTTCCTGATTCCCACACAGTGAGCCTCAGAAAACGTGTGGAAATCCTACATAGCTATTTGAAATGAAGTGTTCCCATATCCCACACTTGAGCCAAGCACCCCAGCTGTTTACTGTCTCCATAGAACAGCTCTGATCTCTGTGATACTTGCAACAGGCAAGTCACAAGTCTGGTCTGATGCACAGAGAAGTTTCTGGGCTGGAGCTTGTTCTTTTGGAGAAATTTCACATTTTAACTAGTAACAAAATAGTTCTTGAACTCCAAAGAGGCCTTTTTCCATACATGAAGTGGGATTTGATTATTCAGGGTACTGCTATAATCACAGACAAGTTTAGTTTGTTCAACAGACCCTGGCACTCGTGAGTTAGAGGAATGTATTTCATCTTAACCCTCTTGACAGGTAGCCTCTCTTTTACTTCTGTAATACTCCCACTTGAATGCAAACCAGCTTTCAACAGGGAGACCCTGGTTCTGGGCCCTGCAAGTCACATAAACCCCCTCCTTGCTTTTTAAATTTGAACACCAATAAAAAGCAGCTGGAAAACGTTGATTTTCTAAACTGTAGATGTTGAGACCAGAAGCGAAAAGAAGCTGAATGGAGGATGTGTAATTTCAAAAATAAGTCATGGTAGGTTAGTGGGAGCAGGGGTGTGTTTTTTTAAATAACCCAGTTCTAGCAGTTGCCTGACACAGTGAGTTTTGGAAGTGCAGGTGATTCTTGGATGCAAACTGCAGCAGTTCTGGGGTTGAGCAGGGAGTGAAGTGTGGGTTGGGAACAATCTGGTTGTTCTGCAGTCTTCAGGGCAGGAAGATTAGAGCCAACCCTTCTGCTAATCATGTTCTGTTTAAACACTTAACTATACAGATTAGCAGGGTTTCCTTATGTTTCCTGTAGATTGGGGTAGTTTTGAAGTTACTAAAATACAATTGTTTCTTGTTAGAGAACAGGATTTAAACTGCTTGGCAACAGCTGATTTATGAAAGGCATTTATGTGAGAGGTTAAGAAACACAATCATGCTATTTTCAGAAATGCTTAAGTTTCTTTTTGTATAATAAACACACTGGTGAATTTTGTAACATAGTAACAAATTAATATATTTCAAGTAATTGATGCTGTCTTTGGGGCTTGGAGTGGGTTTACTTGTGATTTTTTGATTGTTGGCAAGTTGTTGTCAGTTTTAAATTGTGTAGGAACAAAGGGCAATATTAATTATTAGGGCTCCTTCTTCATTAGCCAGTCTTCACATGGCCATTCCCTTGTCAGTCTTGGGAAACCAGTTCTCTGGTGTGTCAGAGCTGTTCTGGAACCTTTCTGAGCTGAGCCATGTCAGCTGGTTCTCTTGGTCTCACTGCTGGTTGACCACGTGCGTTTTACTGCTGGAAATTGTCATGCTGTGTCTGACTCCTCCTTAGTTTAAAGCAACATTGCATTGGGAACATCAATGAAAATTCTTTTCATACTTGTCTATTAAAAACAAAACCCCAAGACAGTTTTTAAAGGCTAGCTTTTGACTACAGATTTCTGAAACACCAAAAAAAATCTTGAAAAATTTGAGAAGCAGGGTTTGTGTCTTAGTTTCAGAACTTGCAATTAAATTATTCATTCTAGATAAATATTGCTTATTCATCTTATGGGTTTTTGGTAGGAATTAAATTCAGTGGAGTCAGAAGAAAACCAAAATTTAAACAAGGAATTATCTCTGTGGTTAATTCCTTAGAAATGTCTTGGTTATTAGTATCAAGATTCAGATGATAAGGGCTATGTGGTAAGCATTTGCCATCTGTTACAATGAGTAGACAGTGGAAATCAGAGTGGAAAAAGCCCAGTGGCAACCATAGCTGTGCCTGTACCTTTGTTACCATCAGAGCTAGCATTTCAGTTAATTTGAAACTCTCTTAGGGAGAAGCAAAACTTTATCTCTCAGAATTGTTGTAACTCAGTTTTTTTGAGCAGCCCTCATTCTCAGGACCAGAAACAAACTGAAAAATAAGCCTGCAGGTTAGTGATTCATGTGTCCTTACAAATAATATTATGGTATTTGCTTGCAAAGTTGCATAATTCATGGGAGATAAAGGAAAACCAAATCAAAGATCCATGTGACCTCATGCAGAGATCAGACAGTTAACAGCATGTTCTCTGAGGCATCAGTCACATGTCATTTCTGTATCATTTTTATGCCCATTACTGTTCCAACTGTAGATGAAAATGCTTAAGAGTTTGTGGTATTAAAAGGGAACTGTTTGGTTCACACAGAAGTTTGGTGAATACCTCACTCTGTTCTCATTCTGTCCTCGATTTCTTGCATTACTCAACAGTTACCATGTAATTGTGTCTTTTCTTTAGTTTGAGTATCACAGAGTCTACCTGGTAGAAAGAACTAATTCCCAGCACGAGGGCATTGGTGCTAGAGTGTGCTGACTGAGGCAGCCATGCTGGTTTCAGTACACGGGCCACGGTGATCATTGCTTGGTTGTCACTGGTGTCATTTTGCCATCCTCTTCTCATTAAAGCCATTGTGCCATGTGTTGTCATTTCTAGATGTGAAAGACTTGAAGAGCAGTTAAATGACCTGACTGAGCTCCACCAGAACGAGATCCTCAATTTAAAACAGGAGCTGGCCAGCATGGAGGAAAAGATTGCCTATCAGTCTTATGAGCGAGCCCGGGACATCCAGGTGGGTGACAGAAGCAGGGACCCCAGTCCTGCCCTCTGTCTGCTCTTTCAGGAACTCACTCACTTTTGAAGTACACCTACGCTTCAATATTTGATTTTAATCCTTGTGGCTTTATTGCTAAACTGCTGCATTCCAAAAGGTCCTTATTCCATCTCTGACCTGTGGGTATCTCTCCAGGTAACCTCCTCTGTAAAGCAGGGCTGTGCCCCACACGGAGGGAACCTGCTGCTCAGCTGGAGTGGAGCAGAAGCCAGAGCCCACTCTTTGTGCAGGCCTTTGTATTGACACTCAGTGGGCCATGACCCAAACACTTCTTTTACAGTAGTGTTCCCTGTACATGGGCCCTGGGGTGTGGTTCTGTGTCACTAATTTTACAGCAATGGTCACATACATCTAAGGAGAAATAGCTTTGTGTGTGCTCTGCATTGACTCAGGAAACAATTCTTTCTGTTGGCTTTGAAGAAATAAGGAGGTGTTTCTAAAAGAAAAGTTTATTATGTATAAAAGGCTATGAAACAGACGTCTTGAAGTTGGAGGCCCTTCTACAAAGCAAAGCAGCTGCTGACCCTTACAGAGAAAAGCCTGTTCAGAAACAAGCCTATTGACTATTTTAAGTACTTGCTGTGGTAGTTTTAACAGATATCTCAGTTCTGATTGCTGATGGGAGATACTTGTAGTGTGAGCAGAGAGTTGTAGATTAAGAGTTCTCCCTTTTGCCTGTCTAGGGACTTCAGCTAGGTGATTTCCTCTGGAGACCAAGCAGGCTGTCCTGTTCACACACCAGCTGCAACTCTTCCTGTCAAACGTTCTTCCTGGTATCACTGCTCTTTGGGGCAGCTGAGCAATTCTGCCCTGTGCTTTCAGGGGTCTTAACCAAGGAGAAGCCCCCATGTTTCATTGACCCCCACAGACATGATGCAATGAGAAATGTAACAGGTGACAATGACCTTTAAGTTAAATTTAATCAGTGTCTGTGGACAGTGGTACAATGGCCCCTGGCAGTGTAAACAGGAGGCTCTCCCCTGGGGGAGGGTTGCAACGGTCAGGTTTTGTTCTCCTCTCTAAATTCAGATAGCAAGAAGATTGAATTGAAGTGGGGATTTCTCAACAGTGTTTTTTTTAATCTTCATTTTCTGATTTAGTGCTTTTAGTGTAAACTTAAAAGTTGGGACAGCCTATTTCTCAGCGCTGCTGGAGAAAAGGGAAGGAAGTATTAAGTTTTGTTATATGAAAAACTATTTAAGAGCATGGACTGATGTTGCAGAGGAACAGTCCTGGTTCCTTTTTTTGATGATCAGTCTAGGAAGGACTGCTGCAGACCTGTGTATCTTATTTGCAGTTGGCCTATGTGTCTGGAAAAGGTGACTGAGGGAAGATTAGTGGAAATATTGTAACTTGGTATCTTCAAGAGCAGAAGTTTCTCTTGGTTGATTGCCTGAAAACTTCCCTCCTTTTCCCTAGCCCCCTGTGTTGCATGTCACTGGTGTTTTAGTGTAGGTTGGGTTAGTCCAGCTGGGGTTCAGCCCAATGAAAAGGTCTGACACATCCCCCTGAGTCACTGGGGCTTTACAGAGGTGGATTTTCTGCAGGGTAGTCTTCTCCTTCCACCTCCTTTCGTTTTGCCTCTTCCTGTTCCATAAATCTCATGCTTCCTTCCCTTCTAGCTCTCTGTCCCCAGCCCCCACAGAGTCAGCTGGAACTGGCCAGTGCCACAGCTTGCTGCAGTCTGGAGAAGATCTCCTTCCTGCAGTGGCAGCTGTGCAGGTGCCCCTCAGACCTTTCCCTGAGCTCACAGCTCACTAAGCAAGCAGAAGTTATTTTTGTTGATGTAGTTTTCTGTGAGGTTGCCTAGTTTCCTGCAAAGGGGTCAGACAAGCACAAGTGACTGCAAGGAAGGTGATGCCCAGCCAGGCATCTCCATCTCAAGCTTTCTGGGTGAGGATGAGGTGCTGTGGTGTGTTGCAGGCTGCAGTGCCCAGTCAGGAAGGGGCTTCTCACCTTGGATATGGGAAATGGCACTGTTTCCTCTGCTCCCACTGCAGGGCAGGAGCTCGGTGCATGAGCAGTGTGAGGCTGGGGAGGGTGGTCCTGGCTTGGCCTGGTTGGTGAGGTAACAGCTGTGAACTTGAGTGACCCAGTGTGTGCTCTTGCCCACAGGAGGCACTGGAAGCGTGCCAGACACGCATCTCCAAGATGGAGCTGCAGCAGCAGCAGCAGCAAGTGGTGCAGTTGGAGGGGCTGGAGAATGCCACGGCCAGGAACCTGCTGGGGAAGTTCATCAACATCTTGCTGGCTGTCATGGCTGTCCTCCTCGTCTTTGTCTCCACTGTGGCCAACTGCGTCGTGCCCCTGATGAAGACTCGCAATAGGACGTTCAGCACTTTATTTATAGTGGTTTTCATTGCCTTTTTGTGGAAGCACTGGGATGCCATCACCGGCTACTTGGAACGATTCTTGTCTCCCCCCAGATGATGGTGGCAGGAATGGGCTGCGCTGCTCCCTCCTGGCGCTCTTGGTGAGCAAGTGTGGCAAAGATTAGTCAGCAACTACTCCGCTGAAGTTTTAAAGTGTCCGAGTGAATTTGTTTACATTTAGAATAACATTTTTTCTCTGCAAGATGCATTGCAATAGTATTTTCTAGATTTTATTCAAGAACTCTTTTGGCGAGAATCCTGGATAATTTTTATGTAGCATGGTTCTCTTTGGATGCAAATCTTAAGATTCTTTAAAGTGTACAAAAGAAATGAAAAAAATACAGAAATTTGGAGCATACCAATGGGCAATTTAAATTGTGGTTTGAACTACTGTACTAAACCTGTCAGGAAGAAGAGAACATGGTTAGCTTAAGATGAGCAAAGCTCAATCTAGTGCACAGCCTTGAATGATGGTACCACAGCAAACCTGTAACACTAAACTTTTACTGTGAAGTCTGCTCACATTCCATGTCCGAGTGTATGCGTTGAGTGGTTTCTTTCCTTAACAAGAGAAAAACAACAACGTGTGGATCCCTCTCCCAGCTCAGCATCTGGGTTTGCCATTTGTGCTAACCTGACTTCAGTAACTTTCTGTAAGGCTGGCTGACTTGGCTGATTATCTGGAGTGGAAGCCTCATGCCATACACATGCACAGTAACTGCGCAGTTGTGCTACAGTATTTTGAAGTAGTCCTTGAAATACTTATCTTTAAGCAGAAGCCCTTGGTCGCACTTTTAAGGTTTTTTTTAATATATGTATATTCACAGATTTAAAAAAAATCCAAACAGCATACTTGAAGAGTGTAATACTCAAACTCTCAGTGCTTCCTTATTGTTTCTAATAGGATTTTTTATTATTATTATTATAATTATAATTATTATTATTATTGGGGGTTTTTTTGGAAGGGGTTGGGAGGGTCATTACTTTTTTTTCTTTCAAATAAAGAAGTGATGTTTTTAAATGAAGAAATGCGTGAATAATTGTGAGCCGTCTTGTCCTGAAGCAGTTCTGAGGAGGGCAGAGAGTAGTTTCTAGTGTCAGCCTGTCGAACGCAGCACTGTCCATATGCCATTTGTCTGTCCTCCTAAACATAAAGATGCAGCATCATGGAAAACATCTGTCTTCTCCACACCTTTTTATCATGCAGGGCTTTTTATTCTTTTTCCACGTGTGAAGGATGGTATGTTTATATTTTTTATTTGCATGTCATCTCTCATTCCTGGCCTCAGGATAAGAGCAAGGAATTTCTGTTCATCTCTTCCTAGGGAAAAGACAGGTTCTTTTGAGGAAAGAAATACTGACTCAACAGTCCACTTAACAGAATGGTTATCTCAAAAATAGTTCTAATTAAAAAAAAAAAAAAGCCCTGAAAAGTGAAACCAAAATTTTCCTCCTGTCAGGCTCTGGTAAGGTTGTGTCTGTGGTGTGCCATCCTCTTTTTCAGCCACAGGGGCCAGCACTTGGTGCAGACACCTTTGCAAATCTCTAAAGGAAATGTCAGCTTCAAATGTAACCCCAGGTGCTCACAATGTGCCATTGCTGGTGGCCTGCTGGTACAGGCAGGCAGCCCTCAAGTGCAAGGAATCTGTGCTGGTTTTTAACTGCTGTCCCTTTCACCATAACAGTGCCAAGATTCATCTTTTGTCTTCGTGAAATCTAAAAAAAGACTCCAGGATTCTGTCAAAACCATTTATGGTGTTTAGTTAGGTCTTACTGTTTTCCTTCCTTCCAGGATCAACTTCCCTCTAGGAATCAGATGTTGCCCAAGTGACCTAAACCAGCTGAAATTATACACAGGCATGTATGAGACATGTACAACATATATATACACACATGGGCATTGTGCTATGATGCAGATTTCGGGTTCTGAGAAATTCCCTCAAACAAGGTTAATACCTTGAGTGTTTTCTGATTGCCAGCAAATGCAAGCCCTCCACTGTCCAACCATCCTTCTTCCTGCAGGGGTTCTTCTCTTCAGTAATCACAGGAAACTCAGGTGCCCTTCCCCCAGGGATCCCAGTACACCTCTCTGTCACCATGTGTACTAATCTGCTCCTGTCCTAATTAAAACACAGATTGCCATTTGCAGCTGACTCAAGCCAAAACTGCTTGTGCTTCTGCAGTGTCACAGCCAGAGCAGAGGTGCGTGGCCATTCCCTCCCTTGCTCCTGGCTCCAGTGAAGTTCTTCTCTGGTGACTCACATTCCTTGGGTAACTGTCAGCTTCCCATTATGCAGGTTTTGTCAGAAACAGATGTGTGAATAACAGTAAGAACTGATTTGGTGCGTAACTGAAATGCTTTGTTGCCTTTTTTTCTGAAACCTGGCCTTTGTACCTCTTTTTCTCAGTCTTGTTCACACTAGAATTGCTTAAGGTAGGTTTTTATGTGGTCAAATCAGGAAGGAGTTAAAAGCTAGTGGCTCTGGACACTCAGTGTCTGTAGTATTTAAGGAAGTGTTTGTCCCTCTTCTTTATATCCCAATTTCATTTATTGTCTCAACTCTGTCATATTCAGTAAATACCATTTGCTAGCTTGCCAGAAGGTGCAGGCTTAATAAAAACTGACATCTCAGAACTCTTTGGTGAAGGCCATATACATATGGGTCTGGACAGAGTGTCTGTCTCTTTCTCTCTCAACAGTTTCTTCCATTCCAGAAAGTTGTCTGCAGTAACATCATGTATGATGCTGCATCCACTTCTCATATCCTAACACAACTGCCATGTGTTTTGCCTTTTGCACTAGCAGAACGTTTTGGGGTTTTCCTCCCTCTTCAATCTGAAAGTCTGTGATGATTTCTGATAGCTTAATGATGATGTTGTTGGAAATGTGATTCTAGCTTTAAAGCTCCCTTTCCTTGTACATGGTTGTGTTTGCTTTCCTGATGGAGTGTTTCTGGATGATGCATAGACAGTTTCCGCTGTGGATGTGAGTGCGTGTGTGAGTACCTTTAATAGTCTCCTTTGTAGATAAAAACTTTTTAGTGACCATCTCTGAGTTGCAGAATGTTTCCCAAAACATTTTATATTCAGAGTTGAAGTGATTCAGAAATTGCTTAGATGTGTTTAGCACATACTGCCTTGGCACATAAAAAGGGAAAAATATAATGGACTGTGTAAGTTCCAAGAGCAGCACCTCCTCATTAACCTTGGAGGGTTCAAGTGAAGTTCATCTGTTTCCCCCATTTCCTTCAATATGAAGAAGAAAAAAAATCTTGATGCAAAAGGATTTACTTTAAAAAATTTGATAAAGTTCTTTTTTCTCTCAGCCTTATCAGTTTAGTTCAATGATACTCAGCATGCTCCCAGCAGTTACTCTGTTGGTTTATTCCAATCCCATGCGTGCTTAGGTGGGATCAGATTAACTGTTGATTTATGTGCGTGTTACACTGGGACAGGAAAGCACTGTCTGTCAGCTTTGAAAATATGCATTTTTTTAATTAAAAAAAGAAAAGGCATTATAACAAAAGAAGCCAAGCTACAAAGGGTTCAAGATTGGGTAGTTTTGCCAGTTTTTAAGTGAATTCTGAAAGTGGCTAAAGAGTTACAAACCCTGTGTGTCTGTGTTGTGTATGCCAGGTGGTATAGTCGTAGGCAATTGACTTAGCTGTAAGTGTGTTTTAAAAGTGTAAAAAATAAACAGAAAAACTCACTTGCACGGGTTGAAAAGTACAGAAATGACACTTGTGAACGTAACACTGTAGTTTATAGATCTTAAGCTGCTAATTGTTGAGAGAGATTTACATTTGTCTTGTCTGATTGTCGCAGATTTATCTGTGGCACTTTTACTGTATATAAAAAACTTTAAATAAAGACCTCAGCTATTAACACCGGTCTAGTTTGGATCTTTCCAGAGGGGCTGGGGCAGGGGGAGGGAGGTGCTGTCATGGAGAAGTGTGTGTCAAAACTGCTGAGCCCCAAGAGCTCAAAATGTGAGCAAGTTTTCCATTGCTCTGATTGTCAGACTTTATCCTACACTCAGCCACACACTGCTAGGACACAACAAAAATAAGCTGGTGTCAGTGTCTGGTAGAGGAAAGGAGCAGCAGCACTGCATTCATCCTCACTGATTCCTTCCAGCCCCCTTGTGCCTGGGACAGCCTCTGGTAGGGCCCCGCTGGCACACAAGGGCTCGTGCATCGCCGTGTCTCTGCCGCCTCCCTGCCACACTGACTCGGTTTGCAGGTGAGTGCAATCAGGTGAGATGACTTACCCAAGAAGTGTGTGTCTCACGAGGACCTGAAGCTGGTCCTGTATTTCCCCACCGCTGGTGGTGACCTGTCCTGTCCCAGATGAGAAGGGCCCTTGCTTCTGTGGACTTTGTCCTTGAGGGATTTCAGGGCCCACTCTGTGTGAGCTGCATATTTAGAGGCAGGTGCAATTGTAGCATCACCCGCGGGTCTCAGGGAGCTTGTGATGGAGCAGTTCCAGGCCTGGCTCATCTTGGATGAGGAAGGCTGCAGCTGCAGGACAGCACTCCTTAGCAGAAAGCTCCCTCTCCCTGAGCAGAGGCAAGAGACTTCAGAATGTTGGTTGAGCCACTGCTCAAAACAGAGGTATTTTAGCTACTGTGTTTCATAGAAGAATTTCTGAATCCTTTATTATTTGTACAAACTGCAAGTGAGCAGATTCCTCACTGGTGTGGAGAAGATACTCTCCAAGTTCCTCTTGGTTTTTGGTCATGTATCAGGAACAAAAAACCAAGAAGGGAGTGGAAACAACATTTTAAGGAGAAGAGTCCTTCTCTCTGTTTTCACAGAGATGCAAGTACTGTAAAACCACCAAGAGATCAAAAAGCAAAAGCAGGGTTTTCTCCTCTGTAATCTCACAACCAGAATGCAAATTCCAGCAGTTTATGGATGAAGAGAGTGCATGGTGCTGCTTTTGCTAGAGCTGTCTGTCTCTAGGATGGGATGCAGTTGTGAGGGTAAATGGTTCTGCATTCTTTTGGGGTGGTCACTGAGAGGTGCTGGCTGTGGCTCAGGACCAGCAGGGGGGCATGATGACCAAAGGTGAAAGCATTGGCCTTCTACTCCCATGTCAACAGATTTAATCTGATAATTTAGGGGATTAGGAGGTGTTATTCAGTAGTTTGGTTAGTCTGTGGGAAGTGGTTCGATAGCTCCACCCAGGTCCTGGGGAGCAAACAGGGATATGTCAAGGGTACAGCCATGCTGGCTTGCAGCACTGGAGGTGAGGAATTGGCTGGTGTTTCTCACTGGAGCAGTCATTCTCCCTGGCCAAATAAAACCACCTTGATGTGTTAATAGTGGAAATCTTTACAAATAGCCAGCTCCCTACCAGAAAATACCCATCTTCCTTAAACACCAAATCCACTGGTGTTTAAGTGTTGGTGAGTGGTTCATCAGCCTCGGTGGATCCTCCTCCACTGACAGGAGTTAGAAATAGGAAGAGGGTTCTTTGCTGCCTGAGTTAGCATGAAATAGAACTTCCCAGGGCAAACCAGCTCTGCTGAGTGACTTGTACTCTAGCCAGATCCCCTCTGAAATTAGGATTAAAAGTCACTTCATATGTGTTCTCTGCCTTTGTACCAGCCTTGTGCTAACCCTGGCCAAAGGGGAAAAAAATAAGTAATAACTGCTTGAGGAGAAAGGGCAGAGCAGGGAAGATGCAGTGTGTTTTCACAATCATTTCCTCCTCCTCCTCCTCAGTGCAGCTATTCCTTGCTTTCTGCTGATACTCTCCTTGCCTTGTCTGAAATTCAAAGGTTCCTCCACTACACACAAAACAGCATTCTCAGATTGGCATCACCTATCAGACCTCTGTTGTGACAGCCTGAGGACACCTCTGGCTCCGATTCATTGTTTGAAGAACACCTTTATGCCTAATCCTAGCTGTGATCTGTAGGGAGGAGGATCCCTGAGAGCCTGTCTGGCCAGGACAGAGAAGCAGATGAGTGTGACACCACATTGCTCTGTCTGGTCAGTCAGCCTCTCAATTCCACCTGATTCTGGCACTGCTGACATATCTGCACATCACCGACGTGCTTCCCCATCCCTGAGGGTGAACAGGAGCTCTGGGCCAAGCCAGCTCCCGTTCCTCCTCGGCTCTGCTGAAGGTGTCCCTGAAGGGGATGGTGCTGGCACAGATGAGCAGACTGAGGGGGAGGCAGCTGCTTGGTTTGCTCTGGGAAAGGGCTGTGACCAGAAAGCATGGCTCATCCTTGTCTCAGGCACACCCTGAGAACTAAATGGGAATTTTTGAAATTGACATCCTGCTTACCTGGGCAAAGGATCCTGAGAAGAGAACAGGGAGCAGGTGACGTTTCACTGATGGACCGACCTCTCCTCAGCAGAAAACATCTTCAAGGAAGCAGCATCCCTCGACCCTCCTGATTGTTGTTTTACACATCTTGAAACAGTTACGATCCTTGGGATGGCTAGAACAGCCCTGTCCCACACTGCTCAGGAACTTAGTGTATGTTCCTCCAAAAATGTTTCTTTGAAAGATCGTTCGCTCATTTCAGACCAGCTCTCCACCTCCATTGCGCCCCTCGGCATTTCCCTCCGCCTTTGGGAACAGACTGGCCAGTAGGTATCTGCTGGCATTCCACCTGTCCCGTCCCAGCTTTCCCGGCTGGCAAAGGCCGATGGCTGCGGGAGCGGCGGGGCCGAGCGTTCGCTGCCCCGAGCGCACGGAGCCGGGCCAGCTGGGGCGGGGGCAGGTCCCGGCCTGCGGTGGATGGTGGTTTTGTAACCTGCCCCTTTGAACTGCGGGAAAAGCCGTGCTCTCCGCCGGAGCACGGGCTGGGGCGGCCGGGAGGGAGCGGGACGGCCTGCACGGCACTGGGGCGCTGCTGCTGTGAAGTTACAGGGCTGGGATCTGGACCGGCTGATGGGAACCCTTCTGATGCCGGGGTTAACGGAGCGGCCCTGGCGGTTCCGACGGCTCCGGTCCGAGCGCCCCGCGCGGGCCCCGCCGCGCCCTGAGGGGGCTCGCGGCCC
>VXBI01007626.1:93869-107640 GCA_013397375.1 Toxostoma redivivum
CGTGCCCCTGCCGTGCCGTGCCGTGCCGTGCCCCTGCCGTGTCCCTCCACCCCGCGGGCCCGGGCTGCCCCGGCAGCGGCGGGAAGGTGCGCAGAGGCCACGGGAGCAGGCACCGGGAGCGGGGCAGCTGGCACAGCTCAGCCCACCCACTCTGGCACGGCCGGAGCGCCCCCAGCTCTGTGCCCGGCTGCTCGGGCCGTGCCGCTGCATCCCGGAGCAGCGCTGTGCAGCGGGAGGGGACGCGGAGACCCGGGGCTGCTCGGACACACAAACACCTCGCCGAGGCTGCCGCGGGCTCCGGGACACCCCGGCCGTACAAACAGCCGGGCCACGGGCAGCAGCTGCAGCTGCAGCAGCGCATCCAAGTCCCTGCGCTGGTTCTGTTGGGCAGGACCCCTCTGCCGCACAGTTCAGCATCACTACAGCAGTAACTCAGCGGTTATTACTGCTCGGATCCAGTCCTGTATCGTGCTGGCTCCGATGAGGAAGAGCCTCTCCTTGCTCAGGCTTTGCAGTCCCTCTGCACAGAGCAGCCAGGCCTGCACTCAGCTCCGTTGTCCGCATGGAGAGGGAATGTGCCGACACAGGCTGCAGCTCTGCCATGCCTCATTGCTCCCTGCTCTGGAGGGAGCCATTCCGAAGGGTAATTGTTCATGGGACATGCTTGATGGCTCTCAAACATAAGGCTGAATGCTCTGCTTCTGTTGTTAAGCATGGCTGGGTCTGTGATTACTGTGAAAATCAGTAATTTGTCTGATCTGAACCTTTCCTCTCCTCTCCTCAAAGTGGGGCTGGAGTCTACAAAGACTTGCAGACAAGCTCCTCCCTGCTTCATCCACTGCAGCACTGCTGGGCACTCAGGCCTGATCTCCTGCTGCTGCCTCTCCTGTTCCCATTCCCATCCTGATATCTTTGCTGGCAGCTCTGGCTCTAGAGGCTTGGTGTCTCCTCTGGCTCCCAGACAACGTGCTATCCTGTTTGCTGGCTTGTCCCAGAAACAATGAGGAAACCATGCTAATCAGGGCTCCCCAAGGAGCAGCCTCAGCCCTGCTCTACTGGAGTGGTGTCCCCACCTACAGAGCTCACACACAAAGGAACTTTTTCTTGGATGCAGGGTAGCTTCCTAAGAGAAAAAGAAATTGAAAAACCATTTGAGATTTTGAGGTTCTTTGGGAAGAGGACAGAGAGAGCATAGGAACAACAGCTACATTGATAAATTCTTTATTTCCAGACATGGGCTGCAATGGCAGCACTGCAGTGATGGGGGCTGGAGGTGGCAGACAGGCCAGCTCAGCAGTCACCTGGTGCTGCAAACGGAGCTGGCAAGGACAAACTGCCTGTGTCCCTAGGGCAGGATAAACCTGCAGAGGTTCAGCCTTAAGATGTTCTCTCCTGTTAGCAAAACGCCCATCATCCTGGTGCCACATCCCCCTCCGAGGAATTGCCAAAGCTGCACCTTTTTCCACGTGTCACCTATGTCGTTAATTACTGGGAGCAAGGTGGCCCCATCTGAAAATGGAGAGGCTGCAGAGCGAGGACTGTGGGGACAGAGCACAACGGTGAGCTGGGAAATTCAGGGAGCCTGCTGGAAAAATGCGCTGGACCTGCCTAGTCCCCCTGCCTGATACAGAAACAGCACAGTCTGCAGGTCAAGATAATCGCCCTTGCTAGGCTTACTTAAACGTGCTTCACACGAGGCTGTAGCAGTGAGCAGGAGCGATGATGGCAGTGCAGTAGACGGATTGCTACTATCCGGGTTGCAAAGGGCTTGTATTTAATTATGCTCCATTTTCTTTCCCAGATGCTGAATTCCTGCGCCGGTGCAGGGCTCAGCAGTGCCCACAGCCCCAAGGCAGCAGGTGCCTGCACCCCGGCACCCTGGGGTGGTTGGAGCAGAGTCATGCAGACATCAACAGGGGTTCTGAAGGACTCCTCACATGACGACCAGCTTCCAGGGGACTGTGCGTGGGTGAAGCCCTCCCAGATGGCTTGGCTCACACCTCATGCTGGTTTGATTGTGACTGTGGCACCTGGCAGAGATGGTCCATACTCTGCTGCCTTCTGTTTTTAAGATTCCCCTTGGAGCATGTGCATGGAGTATATCTGCTGTCCCTGCAGATATCAGGGTGATGGTGAGGCTCAGCTGGTGACAGCCAAGAGACAGCCAAGGCCAGGCAGGACGGTAGTGACCCTCCTGGCAACACCAGTCAGACCAGAGGCATCGCACTGGGGCTTCCCCCTGCTGAGGCATGTCCCTGCACTGAGACCAGGACAGGGTGGGACGAGGTGGAGCCAGGGTCTCCCTGCACAGCCAGGGGAGCCAGCAGCCCTGCTGAGGCCCCGGTGCTGTGTCAGCCACAGCAGCTCGGTGCAGGAGTGGGGCAGACAGCACCGGTGCCCCAAGTGCCTCCCCCAGCGACACCAGCCCACATCAGGCTGCAGGCATGGACAGGGCACCGGGAAAGCTCTGATGGCCAACGGGGGCCCTAAGACCCACTGCCTGCCCCTCTGGACAGGCTCCCGTTCTCCCGGGGTGGGAGGGCTGCTGCAGCTTTGGGCAGGGACAGAACAGAGCAGGAGCCGGCTGGATTTTCTTGCCGTGCTTCCTGTTTCCACTGCCTGTGGCCATCCCTCCTGCCTGAGGCCAGACCGTGGTTTTGAAGGGTGCTGGTTTTCTTTCCCATTAGCCGGCTCCAGCCCTGACTCACTTCCTTTCCCACCGCTGCGCCATCGGGAATGCTGAAGGATGCCTCTGTGTGCTCCCACCCTGAGCTGCCGTGCTCTGCTCCGGTTGCTCAGCACGGGCAGTCTCGGTAGCTCGTCAGGTCACCCGCACGGGCTGGGGTTCAGGACATGCCGCTGCTCCCCCACAGCCTCTGAGAACAGCGAGCCAACACTAATCACTGATTGGGCTTTTCTTAATTGTTGGCTTCCAGCTCGAGGGCTCTTGCCCAGGTTTGGTCTGTTTTTGTCTGGAGCATCTGGAACCTCAGGGAATTTTTGATGATACTGGTAGCTGTCACAACATACAGGTCGTGGCAACCCATCCCTGCCCTTTCAGGGAGGCTCTGAGAAGGCATGAAGATTTTCACCAAATAAGTTTCTAACACATGCTTGGAGCTCTGGCTAAGATTGTGTTAATTAATATTCAGGGTTCCTGCCAAGCAGCCTGGGAGGCCAGCCTTCCTCCCCAGGCATGGGGAGGTGAAATGACAGGGTCTCTGATGGAATTGCCTAAGGTCTCTTGGAGAGGTGGGAGAGATATTGGGGCATCTGCCATCCTCCAGTGCATCCCCTCTGTCCTGTGAGGGGCAGATTGTTTTTTGTTCTGGTCAGAAAAAAAAAACCAAAACCACAAAGCCTGGTTGCTTTTCCACCTTGAATTACTATCAGCTTTGACAAGCTTTGTCTCTTGGCTCCCACGATGCTGCCAGCTGAATCTAATGCTGTTGATTTGATAATATATCTAATCTGACTTTCTTGAAAATGCCCAATGTATCAGAGCTTCTGTTTTCCTACTTGAACCATCTTCCCTCTTTGCCTTCTTTCTCTTTCCCAGCTGGGGCCAATCTGTCCGGGAAATATTCCAATTTATTTCCATCTGATGGGAGCGGATCCCAGCTCCATTCCTTCCGTCTACTTTAGAGTTGAAATCAGCCTAGGTCATTATTTTGAAATCCCTCATTTTCCTGCTCTACATTTTTGCTGCAGCTTTTCTCCCTCATCAGCGCATCAGTGGAAACACCTCTGAATATCTCTTTCTGAGGGGTCTTCCCAGAGCAGCCATCGCACAGTCAGCATGCCATGGATGATAGAGCTCCAGACAAGGTGTTCCCCACATTTTAGACCTTCCTGTGGTCTGAGCAGAAGCACCAGTATCACATGTTGGATAAAACTTAAACTGGCAGGTCTGGGCCAGGCCTCAGAGTTTCCACAATCATTCCCTGGGGGTGGGGGCACTTTGTGTCCTGTGCCCGTGTGGGACAGCCAGGTCCCTGTCACTCAGCAGCTGTGGTGATGGGCTTGTCTGCTTTTGCTGCTGAGGGGATCCCCGGGATGGGCCCTGGACCTGGCTCTGCCAGCCTGGGGCTCGGTGCTGCTGCCCTGCTCGGGTGGGGAGGGTCTGCATCCTGCTGCACTACCTGGGGCTGCAGCTGCACCCTGAAACGGGCCCTGAGCTGCTTCTAGCTTCATTGTGGTGACAAGAGAATCACAGCTGAATTGTCCACTTTATGGATCCCCAAGTTAATTAACTGTGGCTGATAAGCCACTGCCAGAATGAACCACTCTGCAGGCTTATCTGTGTAATCTCTGTTAGTGTGTTTAAAGGCCGACAGGAGAGCCAAAAAAAAAAAAAATCAGACAAAAAGATAAGCAGCTGAAGATGCAGGGTGGTGTCTTGAAAATTTAATTTAGCAGAAAAAATATCCCTTCTAAAACCACATTATTAACTGCTGTCAAGTGACAGCCATTTGGCCTTCACGTGCTGTGGATGAATTCAGCCAAGTCGTGTCAGACTGCTCTGAAGTGTGGTGTGTGCCACGACCCAGGCCCTTCCCTGGGCTCTTGGGTGCATAAAATCTGCATGATTGCTCTGCAATGGGGCTTGTCAGCAGGGACTGCAGCTGGGTTATGAATCACTTTAATTTGTCATGTGAGCTGGTTTCACACCAGCATCTCTGGAGGGAAAGTGCTGGAAAACTGGGGGAGGGAGGAGAGGGGGAATGTCAGATGCTTACCCCCCTCTTTTCCCCCCTACACCCCCCCGGGTTCTTGATGGAAATTATTTTCCCTCTCCACCAGCTAATGACTAGTCCTAATTTAATAGGATGGAGAGAAGTGGCCAATATAAAATGTATGTGTTTTGTTTTCACTTCTGAGTCTAACGTGGCCACAAGTCATAGTCTGTAATGATGGGGGGTGTTATCAGTCACACAATCTGACATTTTGCCAAAAGGTCTCTTTTGTCTCTTCTCTCAAGTGTGAAAACAAGAGATGCTGTTTCTTGTGTTCTGTAAAGAAAAATGTGGGTTGCAGAGCCTTAAGGAGCCATTAGATGAAGGAAACCAAAGAAGGAAAGAAAAGTCAAGACCTCTTTCTTCAGATAATTACTCGAATACTGGACCTCTAGGGACGCTTAATGGAAAACATTTTAGGAAGCACCTGAAAATCTGCCATGGAAATTTCCCATCCTGGCCATCCCGTTGTCTCCTGGATCCTTTATTTGGGTAGTCTTGAGAAAAATCAAAGATTCAGATCATAATTTGATTTTCCATTTATTTTGTATTTACTTTTTCAGTTGCTGTTAAGGACAATAAAAATGAAATTACCCGTTCCTGACTGAGTTCCCTCAACACTTAGGTAAAATACAGAATTACACAAAACTTGTAGATTCTCACTGCATGTTATCCTAAGCAGCAAAAGCATAAACTAAACATAAGCCCTTCCATGGAGACAAATTATTAACCCACCAAAAGAATTACTCACTGTGGGCAAGTAGACTTTTACAAGGTTCATTTTTCTGTGTGCAGATGAATGTTACAGCTGGTAAGAACTCATTAGTCAATGAATCCCCAGCAAAGGAAAAGATAAGGAGACAGAGATTTGTTTTTCCGAAGTGGAAAGGGTTCCACATTGTGATGCTGAGAAATGAATGCCCTAATCTCTTCCTTTCTCAAATCAGAAAAGTGTTTGGTTGTCTGTTTTAGCTTTAAGTTCACAATAACATCTCCTGAAATTACAGAATTACTTGTTTTCTTGGCTGGAGTGGTGTCATTAGACATCTTGAGAGACAGCTGCTCCCTAGAGAGGAGCAGGCAGTGCACAGGTACAATCCAACACTTTCCCAGTGCTCCCCCTCTGCACTGCCTCTCCTCCCCGGGTGTGCCCAGAGCCAAGGACTGGCGTGGCCACTGGAACCCGGTTTGTGGCTCTGGGGGCACGGCAACATCAGGGCTGAAGAACCGAATCCATCTCCTGCTGCTCATGCAGCCAGCCAGTCCCTCGGCTCTGCCCAACAAACTGTTAATCTGGCCTGGCAACAAGCAGCTCCTCACAGCAGCGAGCTGCAGTCCTGGTAAACAACATATGTGAGCATGAGCTGGTGGAGCTGCCATAAAGACTCCTGCTTCTTCCAAGTTCTGGCTCCCCCAGCACACACAGAGCTGCTGTGAGCGAGCAGAGCCACCTCTGGGCAGCAGGGCCGGGGAGGCTGAAAGGTGGTGAGCCCCTGCAGAGGGGCACACCTGGCTGTGCTCACCTGTGTGCCCGTGCTGGGCTCACAGTGCTCACCTGCCACACAGATGCACTGCTGCCCAAAGCTCTGCTGGGACCAACTTCCTCAGTTCCTTTCTGCATTTCCTGAATCCATTCACTCTTCTGTTCGTTTCTCTGATGCTTCCCTCCTCGCTTCCTCTGATGACTGTGTGGAGGATGCATGTATGAAAGGAAGGAAGAGTTGGCCCCTTAGGAAGGAAGTAGACATTGGTGCTTTTTTTTCTCTTTTTGGTCCAATTCTGGAACAAAAAAGCTCCAGCCAAGAGCTGGTCTGATTAGTCTTAGGGTGAAAAGATGCAAAGTTTCATCTGACAAGTAAAGTAGCACGTGGAAACTGATAAAATTTTTACATGCTGTTGTTCCCCATCTCTTGCATGGGATGAGAGCTGGTAGATCTGAAGCTGATTAAGTGTGAGATCCAGCACAACAACAAAAGTTGACTACCAGTTTCTTAATGGTCATTCTGAAGCTGGAGTGTAATATTCTTTAGAAATAAAGACCACAAACAGGCTCTTCTCATCTTTTAAACAACTCCACCCCTTTCTATCTTAAAAAGAATGAAAGGAGAACAGGTTTGTTAATAGTGCTAGAGCTGGAGCAGAGGTGCATTTATGTTCCAAAACTTGCATTAGTGCCCAGCTGCAAGACTTTCCAAGCAGGGCAAAATCCAGCAAGTCAGAGGAGTTGGACAATTACACTCATTTGTCTGCCTTGTTTGCATTGAAATAATTCAGGCAGGGCTACTGTGTCACTGAGATTCTCTAAGGTATAATTTAGGCATGAGATGTTTACAATCAACTCTCATTTGCATCAACTGCGGGAAAAACAGAATTTATTGGTTATTTCAACTGGTGGGTTAATTACCAGTTTAACCATTAATATTTATTCAGCCTTCTGCATCTGAGCAGCCTCATGGCCAGATCCTGCACTATAGCTGCCCTGCTTACTCTGCAAGTTTCCTGCAAATGAAAGAGGAGCAAGGCTAGGGCCTACCACTGTGGTTCAAGTTTTGCAAAGCAGAATTGGTGCCTGACCCATGTGGGCATCTGACTGAGAGCCCCAGAACAGGCAGAGCAGTTGGGAACGACATGCACATCCTTTTTCAGTCCCAGGAACAAGCTACAACAAAGATGGAGCGTGCCACGGGCCGTGCTCTGTGTCCCTGCCAGTGGTGGTCACAGAGCTGCTTAGCAAAAACCTTGATAAAATCAATTTGTGAGCTAGAAAACCTCTCCATGTGTGCCAGGATCTTGGAGACTGGCCTCCAGACTGCTTGGTGGGTGCTGCACAAAGAAGTCCAAACACTGCTAAGCAAGCCTACAATGAGCAAGGTGACAGATTGACAGATTTGATTGAAACCAGAAGTAAGTTTTGCTGTGTTTTTTTTAAACCTAGGCTTAAAAGACATCACTTAGAAGAGGAACATTGATCAAAAGATAAACCCAGTGCATGTGAGGACCCTGAAGGTGAAAAGTACCCTTAGGTAGGTTAAGGGAGCTTGTCCTTTCATGACAAGCTGTTCTCTGTGCCAGAGGACAGAGAGCACCAAGAGGAAGATCAGAAGATTAGGAGGTTAGATCCAGGCTAGAGAAACCTCAGTGGCTCTCTCCATCTTGGGCATGGTGAGGCTGATGACTGCTGGCTGTGATGGCTTTGGTGCTGCTCATACCTCTTCTCCAGACAAACACCATGAAGCAAAGGGCTGCTGCCATCGCCCAGCCCTTTAACATGGTATATCTTTGAAAGCAACATGAAACGTTAACTAAAATGTTTAGGATTGCATTAAGCCATACAAAACAAATAATAAGTTTACAATTAACCACATTTAACCCCTTCACTTCAAAGCACAAAATGAGCATCAACACTAAAGCTTATTGAGCATAAGCTCAGTGAACATGGGAGAGAATAACATTGAAGCCATTGAGGTAAGTCAAATTGGTTGGAATTAACAAGGGTACTATGAGCTGTAATAATATATTTACAGCCTGATGATTATGCTGTGGGAAGGAAGGAAGGAGATTAAGTTCCTGTTTAATTTAGGCTGCATTTTAGTGTAGCCTGTTCTTCAGTAGTACATAGTTAAAAATGTGGTCTGTCAGATCCCACTGACATATTTTGGCAATAGATATATCCTCTAATTGAAAGCAATTGTTGTGTTGTAAGTTTCCCCTTTTCCCATTTGTTTTGGTTAAGGAGTAGTGGTGGCCTGTCTACTTAAACACGTATTGAGCAACTGCTCACGGGGAGGTTAGCAAATTGCAGAGCATGCAGCACGATCCTGCCTGGCTTCATGAGGAAAACTTCCTCCAGGCTCTGGTGGAGGATGTTGGAGCAAAGCTGGTAGGATCAGCCTTGCTGGCTGCTGCTGCAGGGCTTTGCTGTGTGGGTCAGCTGGGGCTGCCATGTGTGAACCCTGGGGTAGCAGTCAGGCTCCCTTCCAAGGCAGCCAGGCTTTGTTTTGAGCAATCAGCATGGCCTCTGCTGGGAATCCCATGGGGGGATGCTCTGCTTTGTGTTGGATTTGTTTCCTAAGCTGGGAGCCAAGCTGTGCATCCCGCGTGGCTGGCAGGCAGTCAGGACACGCAGGGCCTGGCACAGAGGGGACATGGCTGTCCCCATTGTGCCGTCATGCTGAGGGCAGTGCCCCACAGCCCTGGGGGGCTGAACGAGCCCCTGCTCGAGACTGGCCCAGGCTAAAGGTGTGAAAACCATTGCTACCCACAGAAACCCTCTGAGGCTGGAGCCAGGGCCCTGCTCTGCCACGGGCACCGTGGTGTTAGGGTGTTAACCCTTTAGTTGTGGAGGAGTAAAGAGACACAGTCACACGGTCATTCTCGGGATGAAGGAGAAGACGAGAAGACAAAGTTTATTCAAAAACTTACTGTTTAAATAGTATGCCTTGTAACAACGAGAACAGAGTAAAGATGATTGGTGCAGGAGAGAAGACACCTCATTTTCAGGGCTTGTTAACAGTAAACAGGTGTTTTTATTTTTATTATTAATTCCTTTCTGGTTTTGACCAATTTATCTTTCCTGGGAAAGATTTTCTCAGCTTTCAGCTGAAAACAGCTTATCAGCCTGAGAAATAGTTTAGAGAACAGAGCTGAAAGGCTCTGGCCTGGAATAATATTCCAAATTGTTCTGTAGAATGATCCCACAGTGCACCTGCAGCCCTGCCCGTGATGCCCACATGGACAAGGGACAGGTATGGACGAGAGACTGTCAGTGTAACTGGGGTGGAAGGGACTGTATTCACCCAGACACCATCTCAGCACAGGCTGGGCTTCCCAGAGATCAGAACTGGAGTTGCATTGGAGCTCATGAGCCACATCTCCAGCCCTGACAAGTGTGAAGCTGGGATAAGTGAGTGCTGAGTCCTCCCTAAGCCTCTAAGGAAAATAAAAGCAACAGGTCACCAAGGAGGTCTGGGGAAAACTGGGAAAACTGGGAAAACTGCTGCTTTTGCATACAGTGAGGGCCCAAGTGGTGAAAGAGCTTCTGTTCACCCACAGGGCCCAGGTCAAACCCAGCATAGGCTACCAAAGACATGTCTTTATTGCCTTGTGATAAACCTCCCAGTCCAGAAAGGCCTGGCATTACTGTGTGTATGAACTTTCACCATCACCGAATCTGTCATTAACCCAGAAAGAAACCTTTTTGTGCTCACAGTGTCTGTCTGCACGGCTCCTCTCAGGAGGCAAATCCCTCATGGTGAACACGTCAGCTGGCTGCATGCTGCAGACAAGGTTATGACTGCATTACACATCCTGAGGAGAGCAAGGCTCTATATTACACTGGGAAAGGCTCCCCTTTGAAAACAAAGAGGCTCAAGGAAAAAAAGGCTGGTTTTACTCAGAAAGTGGCTGAGGTCCCCATAAATCCCCCTCAGCCCTGCTCAGACAGGGCTGGAGGCCAGCAGCACGGTGGCAGCAGAGCGTGCTGCGCCCCGCAGCTCCTGCCACAGCGCCTGCACGGAGCTGGGACCGCACCGGAGCATGTGCTCAGATTGAAGGACGCTGGGGAAGTGACTTTGCCTTAGTGTCTCTGCTGAGCACCTAGCAGACTCCCAGTGTGCTAAATCATTAGTAAAAACAGTAATGACAGTCTGGCCTCATCCATGAGCAGTGCCTGCAATACAGTTTAATAACAATAAAATGGGCTCTCGGTCCATGCACATCCAAAAATACACCGAGGATTGCTGATCAGTCTATTTCCAAGCCCACCTAGTCCTGAGTGCCCCGAAGTGCCTGAGTGAGCACTTGTTGATGTATCTAGCCTGATGATTCAGGAGACTGAAAACTGACAGCATCGGGGCAGGGTGACAGGCATGCTGGAGAGAATCTGCTAAGTGTGGTACCAGGGAACAGCTCTAGCTCAGGCAAACATTTCTCTGTGTCCAAGTGCTTCTCAGCTCCTCCTCATCTTGCCTTGTGTTTCCCTGGTGAATGGCTCTTTGTTCAGAAATGCTGCTTTGGGCACAGCTTTGTCCTGGCTGTCTCTGGCCTGGACAGTGGAGACCAAGGGCACCACTCCACTTTCTCCTACCTGTTACCTTCTGCTGTTGGATAACCACACATGGATGGGTCCCTGCATGACCATCATGGGATGGGGAGAAGACAGGGACTGGACCCTTGCTCTGATGCAATACAGCTATCCAGTGGCCATTTTCCATCAGTACAGGTTTCTGAGAGGGAAAGCAAGTGGCTAAAGAGATTCAAAATGTATCTGTACATGTTTGTGAATTCACCTTGTAGTCGGCTGCTAACCTGCTCTGCAGTCATATAGAAATGACCCAAATTGCACAAGGAGGGCCAGGGAGTAAAGGAAATGAGAAAAAAGGGGGCTGGCTGCCTGAATCCGAGCAGAAACACCTTCTGACCCACCGCACTGCCTGAGCTGTCCCATGGCAGCTCTGGGGTGCTAGCTCCTCTGCCAGGGTGCCCTGTAAGCTCTCTGTGGTGTGTGACCCTGGGCTTCTCTCTGCAGGGCCGTGTGGGCAGAGCAGGGCAGTGCCCCGTGTGCTTCCCATGCACTCCGTGTCAGGCACAAAGACATGGAGCACGTGCTCTCCTCTCCTCTCAGGTCCCTGGGGTACCAGTGGTCCTGCATGCCTGCCTGGTGAGCAGCTCCCCTGCCCTGCCCTGCCAGGAGCTGCCCCTGGTGAGAGGGAGGAGTCCTTCCCAAATCCACAGGGCACCCTGCACCTCATAGATAACCCCTGCTAAATAAATAGATGTTTATACTCTCTGTATTAAAGTGATGAAATCCAGGGGTTTGGCAGTGTTGAGTCAATATAACCTGAGTAATTGCATGAGTAACTCATGTTTCCCCTAAAGGGAAAGTGTTCTTGTGTAAATATGTTTATCAATAATTAAAGCAGCTCTGAGTTCTTGTGTGCACAGCCCCTCTCCCGCTGCCCCAGCTGAGAGGTTGGTATCCTCAAACCTGCACAGGAGTCAAAGTGGAAGGGATTTTGTGGGGAGTGATGCTCTATGGCAAGAGGTTCGTGGTTTATTTTTGACCTTTTCCTATTCCTGAACAAAAAATAATGGTGAGATCTGTGTATGAGAGATTTAAAAACCTCTACTACTCCATTAGGAGCTTATAACAGCCCAGATAATAGGGGTGGGAAATAATTTCTGGAAAATATTCCCCTCAAAGCATCTTACCAGAAAATTGTTTCCTAACAACAACAATAGCAATAAAATCTTTGTCAAATAATCCTTCAATACCACAAATATTTTGTCTTTAATTGTATCAGTGTAGATAAATGCTTGGCATAGGCAATAGGAGCTAGAGTTCCTGGGGATTTTTTTCTGACAGAGCCAGTACTGGATACCTTTGGGTAAGTCACACATTTTTCAATGTTCCTTGGCCTATTTTTTTTTTTTTAATTCACTGTAATCTGGAACCTAATTTGATATGCCTTAAAAGGCTGATTTCACATGGAAGATGCTCTGCTATCAGGGTAAGCAGCCATAAGAAATCCTAAAATAGGCAGATTAAGGGTTTGGGATCATGGGGGTTTATTTCTATGCAATTAAAGACATGATCACATTTAAAAATTGCTAACTTGTAGTTTAAGAAAAAAAAAGACACTAACAACTGGGAGTCCCACATTTTAAACCAGCTAATAATTCTTAATTAAGGATATGATTAGCAGAGACAATGAGTTAGATAGCAAGAAAGCACAGCATTTAATTCAATGCAGATTTTCAGTGGACATGGCATGGCCAAGGCAGTTTGTGTATTAATTAGTGCTCTGAAGAGGGTGAGGAGACAGGAAGGGGAAAGGAAAATTGGCAGGTGTAGAAATGAGATTAGACAACAACAGAGGATTTTTCTCTCCAGAACAGGAGTCGTGCAGAATCCCCATCAGCCTCACTAGCATGTTTTGTATAACTAAAGTTCCATGCCACAGGAATGGGCAGGGGACTAAGGCAGAGCCGGGGAGAGGGAGCACAGCTCTCCAGGGCCTGCCTGTGCAGCATTTCCAGGCAGCTGTGACCAAACGCCAGCCTCCATTTCCCAGCTTGTTTTAGAGGCTGCCCGGCCCTTTGTGGATGGTGAGATGCCTCCATGCTCAGCCCTCACCGTTATGCTGATACAGCTGCTGCAGAGAGCAGAGACCCAGCGCTGACGTTCCTGCAGAGCACGGCTGCTCCAGCCAGGTCTCTGCTCTTGGTGGAAGCCCGGGCTGGAGGCAAGGATGCTGTGCCCACATCCCACAGCCACTCCTCTTGCCTGTAAGCTCTGCCAGTGCTTCAGCTTGAAGCCTGCACATAGCGCTGAGCATTTCATGACCTCGGTACTTGCCGTGCGCTGCAGCACACCCGTGTGCCCTCCTGCACGGGGAGCCGAGCCCCTGGGTGACCGATGGCTGTGCCCTGTGTCACGGTACTGTGGCAGGAGGCCGGCTGGACAATGGGCTGGGTGATTGCTGAGGTAATTTCATGGAGCCTGCAGGGAGGGACGGAGATACACGGGCAAGCAAAGAATCTGCTGCAGGGTGTGTGGGTGCGTCCGCCCCCATTCCCGGACCCTGGCTCTCCGCACAGCCTCGCCCAGGAGTGCTCCCCGGTCTCGGATGTGTCCCCCGCTCACGACGAGCAGTCAGTTGACACACCCGCGGACGGGGAGGAAGGCAGCGGGAGGGAACCGGCTCAGGTGGAGGGATCTCCGGTGTGGCGGTGGTTCAGGGGCTGTCCCTACATCGTCCCGGTGTGTAATTTGGGAAATCACTTCTTTGGGTCTTTCTTTAGTTAAAGTGGCACCCGTTGGAGGGCAGAGGAGACGCGCAGGCCGGTCTGTGCTCCGCTGTTGACGAGTCCTGCGGGCAGAGCCGCTCCAGGGCTGGGGCCCCGTCCCCCGCCCGGTCCCCGGGGAGCGAGAGAGGGCATTGCGGGGAGGATGTGTGGGCTGCGGGGGGCTGCGAGGGGGCTCCGGGCGGGGCTGTTCCGGCTCGCCGTGCTGCTCCGCAGCTGGGAAAAGCGCT
>VXBI01007628.1:1205-13712 GCA_013397375.1 Toxostoma redivivum
TGGATGACAGATGCGGTTCTGTTGAAGCAGTGCTCCTGTAGAAGGTGTAGTTTTCCTCTGAAGGTCCAGCGATGATGTGGAAAAGCCTGGCTTTCTCCTCTGGAATCCAGGGGAAAAGGCCACTTTGGTGTTCTAAATCTCGGTTTTTATTTAGGTGGGAAAGGCATAGCTCCTCCCGTGGCTGGATCATCTCCCAATGGGATGATGTAATCTTATCAGTCCGGCAGTGGGGCTTAATGGTCCATTAACAGAAGATATCTCCCATAGAGATAATCTTATCAGTCCGGCAGTAGGACTTAATGGCCCATTAACAGAAGATATCTCCCATAGAGATAAGGATCAGCCCTTCTTTTGTTTCAACAGATGGTGATAGAATACATTTTGAATTGTAAACCAGGACACACAGATATTCTCAAAATTGAAAGTGCTTAGATTTAAAATACCCAACCAGCAAATACGGTCAAGAATTCTTAATACTATCTCTTTGTAATTACCAATTTGTTCCCTAAGGTTTTTTTCCCATCACAAAGAAAGAAAAAATTTTAGCTAATACCATTAGAATTTTTTTTAGTATGGGCAAACTCACATGAGAAAATACCATGTTATAGATTTAAAATGATAAAATGTAAAGGCTGCATTTTCTACTGAATTGGCAGCTGGCATTATATTTTGTATGTTAAATGTCTGGTAAGTATCATGAGAGAAAAATTATCTAAGATATCTGAAATTGTAATGCATTTTTATATAAACTGTGAGAATCATATATACATTTTTATCAACACACCTATCATATTTATGAGGTCATCATGACAGCATTGCAATATCAGAGTAAAGTAATATTCACAATACTCACACCATTTTTTTCCTTGTTAGTGAACTGAGACACACAAGTTTCAGAAGTCAGACCTATCTTTTCAAGCATAGAATCAATATCCAGAGGCAGGTTTCACTGAGCATCCCAAAATATTTGGCATAACTGAATACATTGCTAATACTTTTAGGAGCATTAAGTGGATTAATGCCAACACTTTGTCTCTTCTGCAGCTCCAGAGAAGGCTATAAAAAGGTGAAGTAGTTACAGTCAATAGTTCTGTTGTCATCAGAGCATAAATAGTTCCCTAGTCAACAGTCAATAAAGATATTGCTGTATACATATGTTAAATATAGTACATACACATAAATATATACATATATTTTATGTATATTTAGATATTTTATCTATAAATACAAATGTATTCATTATACTGTCTATCATGTGTTGTTCTTCATGTATTACTGTAATCGATGTCTGAAAAGGCTGACCTGGAACAGAGCAAAAGGAATAAAATAGGTATTTATTGAAAGGATACACTTTGGGCAGTGCAGGAATTACTTCTGTAGTGGTCCTTTGCTTGGTCAATATTTGTGTCACATGAATACTCTCTATGAAATCCTGACAAGGCTAATGTGAAGGAAAAATTTCTATTTTCTCTATGTAAAAAAAATATCTGTATCTTCTGGAAGCATGTGTGGTTTTGTAAGTGTCTGCTAAAGAATAAATGAGAGATACTATTATATATTTTGAATTTTTCTCTAATACTTATATATTTCTTAGCTCTAAACTAAAATTAAATATTTCTTACCAGCAAACTGATCATAATGTTTACTAGATTCCTACTGACAGCATGTATTGTGTCTCTCAATTAACCTAGTGATAGGAGGACAGTCTGATTCTAGTCAGAAGTGCAATAGGACATTCAGATTACTGGGTAGAAGCTGGAATTTTAGATTCCCAGGCTATGCTCATTATGGTAAATAATGAGTGCTGCCCCTATAATTTTTTAAAATTTTGCTGTGTTTTCATAAAATACTTGAATATTCAGCAAGGTGCCTGCCCTCTGCTCTTCAGAATATTCATTCCAGAATCATTTATTCAGGAATTTCAAACCTGACTGAATTTTACTAGTAACCCTTAATTAATGCTGAAGCTACCTGGGGGGGAAATACGGTTTCCCATTTTGAGGCATGTCCTACAGTTGGAGCTGAAAGAGTGACAGTTGAAATGCTGTAGGGTTTGTATTTGTCTGTGGAAAAAGAAATCATAAAAAGAGATTATTCCATTACAAAAACTTGGTAAAATTTAGCTTTAGTAAATCCTTAGCCTTTGGGATTGGATACAAATTAAATGTCTCTGGCTAGGGAAAAGTAGTTTTATGGTCTTTACATACATTCAATTTTTATCCCTTCACACCCTGCCAATAAGGACAGTATTTTCTATTATGGTTTTACAAAGAATCCAGACTGCCTGGGTACTTAACAGGAAATTTTATCTTTGTTTCTATTTAGCCCACTTTCTAAATATCCTCTACATCATGTAGAGTCCTCACTCTGCTTTAGGACAAGTGGGCCAGAAGAGACTACTGATGTAACTTAGTGCTGATTTTGGCTGGGATGGTGTTAACTTTCTTCATAACAGACCACAAGGTTCTATGTTTTGGGTTTGTGACTAAATCAATATTGATAGCACACTGCTATTTTGACTATTCCTGAGCAATACTTTCCCAGCATCACGGTTTTCTCTACCTGAAGACTTTTTCTAGACTGTTCTCATGTCTCCAACTGCACTGGAGTGGGCAAGAAAATGGGAAGGGACATGGCTGAAACAGCTGTTCCACAGTGAGTTCTGTGCCACATAATGTCACGCTCACTTGGGAGAGGAAGAAGAATAGGAATTTTTGTCTTCCAAGGTGGCCATTGCCAAGAAACTGACAAGGCACTGATCTGCTTGTGGCAGAAGATGAGGTATTTCCTTAGTGTTGCTTGCTGTTTTCTCCTTTCCTCCTCCTATGTTTCATTGATCCAAAAATTGTCCCACTTCTGCTCTTCCTGTTATCTCTCTTTCTTGCTGTGGGCCAGGTGCAGAACGAGCAAGCAACCAGCACTGCAAGTAAATATTACACAAACACACATTGATATGTGGGTTCACATAAGCATATGCGTAATTTGTAAAACATGCTATTTTGACTATTACCATTAGAGTGATGAATCACAGTATGTGATAGCAGCAGAGGTTGTGTCTCTGATTAGTAGTACCAGATTAAAAACTAGATGATGAATTAGAATCCATCGATATGTCTATGCATCTCTCCCTGTTGCTATAAGGTGTTTGAAAAAACCTGTCTCTGATGCTAAAATCTAAGATGATTCTCTTGAATGTATCTCAAGATGTTTAGCATCTTAAGCTTGTTTATGCACTGCAAGGGATTATTTGCTAGAAATAAGTGAAAATTGCAGGGCTGAAGAAAACAGACATTATTATTTCCAGCTGTGTTTTTGGAAAATATATATATATATGCAATTTTTTTTTGACCTTTAGGAGATCTGATAAAGGAAAGATCTGCCTTCATCTTCATTGTACAACACATAAACTCAGTAGTTTTTATGTGATTTTTAAATAAATTTTATTAATAAGTCAAAATCTTTTCAGTCGTTAAATAGATCTTAATTTAAGTAACATTCTTTTCATTATGTTTCTACCTATTAAATAAAAGGCTAAAACAATACTTTCAAAGTGTTATACAATTGGAAGAAAAATGCTTATTTCAATATAAAAATGTTCCTTCTAAATGGTTTAACGTTCAAAATTATCTTTGATATAAGTAATACAAATCTTTTCTTATAAAATTGTTTTAGAATCAAATACAGTATGGACTAGTTTTGGTTTTACAAACAGAAATGGCTTCTAGTAACAGTCAAAGGCCTGAAGAATTCCTCTGACACAAATAATTGCTGCAAATTTCTTATAAACAATACTGGCATTTTATACCAAAATAAGGTGATAAATATAAGAATTAGAGGAAAGTTCAAGGAAGAACATTTCCAACAGGTCAAACAAGGTGATCTTGCCCCTTCTGCTAAGACCTCATGAGGCGTATTTGGAGCTCTGTGTCCATTTCTGGCTTCCTCAATATAAGAGAGATTTGGAGCTCTGGAGTGGGCTGAGTGGAGGGCTACAAAGATAGGGAACAGTAGCATCTGTCTTATGAAGAAAGGCTGAGAGAGCTGAGTCTTGAGAAGAGAGGGAAACCTCAGCAGTGTCTGTCAATATGAAGGGAGGTGTCAGATAATGGACCAGACTCTGCTCAGTGATGTCCAGACAATGGAACAGGAAGCAATGGACAGAAACTGATGCATGAGAAGGTCCACCTGAATATGAGGAAGAGCTTTACATCCACACTGGGACATTGTTGCCACGTTCCACTGAGGGAAACTGCAGGGAGTTCTTTTTAGAATTAGATGGTCAGGAACAAAATTAGGCCAAACGAGACAAACCTTGTATCTGAGAATCTGAGAACGGGGGAAGAGAGAGGGGAGACAGAGAAGAAGCAGACGTTACCACCAGCGGATCAGGGACTGCCATCGGTGTCCGCGGAGGGTGGACGGCCTCTGCAAGAGCAGGGGCAGCTCTCCGACGGACGCGGCTCCAAGGCGCGGCTCCCGCAGCTATGGGCACTTGCACACGCTCTGAGTGGGTGCCTGCGCGGGAAGCCCAGGACCCTGGACAGGGTCGCGGTGAGCATAGCAGCAGCGGTCTGGGCTGGAGCGGCAGATTGAGCAGAGATAGCTCAGGCACAGACGCGGAGGCAAAGCGGCAGGGTGGCAGTTAGGGAAACCGGGGCAGGACAGGCGCGAGGGCGAGCAAGAGCCAGAGAGGGCAGGAAAGTCAAAAAGCAGGCTGAAGCCAGGGCAAAGAAGAGAGACAGCGAGCCAGCAAGTGAGCCAGCAAATGAACAGCAGCAGCAGCAGCAGCAAGCCCCACCTAAAAAATACAAGTCTCAAAAGCCCCAGCACACCAAGCCCCAAAACATTCAAAAGCCCCAACACATCAAGCCCCAAAACGCAAAAAAAGCCCCCAGAAAAAAGGACAAATCTCAAAAGCTCCTAGGGCATGTGTTGGAGTTACTTTTTATGCCCCCTGGCTCCTCCCAAGGCCTGCCTGCTGACAGGAGACCATTGGCCCAGCCCAATGTCCCATTGCAGCCCATGGGTGGAGACCTTTTGCCAGTTGACTGGAGAGCTCCTCTGTAGGGTACCCTGTCTCCTCCTGCCTGCCTGTCCCATGTGATGAAAAGTCTTCCCAGAGATGAGGCTTTCTGCCACCTTCTGGCTGCCTCCTGCGAGCAGCACATGTGCACACCCTCCCCCACATGCTTCTGACTATCAGTGTTGAGACAAATAAAAAATAAATTGGCTCCTCACAGTTGTCCAGAGGGGTTGCAAGTTTTCCTCACTGGAAATATGCAAAAACCATCCTGTGCCATGTATTCTGGGATAGCCCTGCTTGAGCCAGGAGGTTCGACTAGATGAGCCTCTGTGTTCCCTTCCAACCTTACCCATTCTGTAAATCAGTGATTCTGAGATTCTGTGATACAGGGAGCACAGTGGACTGCATCCCCCTATCAATTAGCACTGGGTGTGTTCCAGTGGCTTACTGCAGTCTGAGTAGGAAGGGTTAGTTCTTGTACCCTGGTTAATTCTCATTCCTCTAATTCTTGTAGAATCATCAGGACAAGTTTGTATGGACTGAGCAGTTTAGACCATCTTTTGTGAATATTCCAGTTCTTGCAATAAATGCTCCCAAACAGTATCTAGATTAAATGAATTATTAGACACCATTTTAAACAATTAGTATAAAACAATCTCAAGTATTTTGCAGAAGTGAGAGCGAACTCACTGTGCAGTTAAGGTAGTATTAAGCCACTGAAGAGCCCTTTACAAACAAACATCTAATGAGAACAAAAAAGTGAATAATTTTTTCCTACATTTTTTTCTACCACAAATTTTGGCTTGCTCAGTACTTTCAGTACCGTATAATTCCCATCATAAGATGCTTAGACAAAATTCTGATTATAATTAGGGCCACAGGACTAAAGGTCATTTACAGAAAGGAGCAGAAGCAAAAAATGCCCTAAATGGTGTGAATTTCCTTGTTATTTACAATATTAGTCTTACTCCCTAGGCACAACAACACAAAAAAAAGCAGTGTGCATTGACTGGAGTTAACAGGGATGAAAACCTTCTCTGTGTGGCATGTTGTATTCCCTGTGATATAACTTGTTCTATCATCAGAATATTGTTAGCAGTCTGTTAGGGTTAAGACTAATGAATCATGCATTCTCATTCAAGAAACCAATTAACTTAATGCGTTTTCTTACAGTCTATTGTGTGAATAATTAATGTCTTTCATGCCACAAGAGAGCAAAAACGTTAGCAGAATGTGCTTGGCATTTAAGGCAATTTGTTCACCCAAATTATGCTACCGTTTGTTTCTGTCCTTCTAAATATACAAATAATATATAGCCTATCTGTTTTGGTGCCTTCTCCATGCTGCAAGTACAAGCATTCATAACAATTAATGAGTGGGAAAAATAAATCTTGCAACTTTCATTCATACTAGCTGGTACCTGCTTTTTTTGTTTCACTTAAAATTGCTGTTAGAAAATACATACAGTGGTAAAAGCAGTGTCACTTTCCAAGTGAAAAAGTGGTCAGTTAAGAAGTCTAAAACATATGTAATGGGGGGGTAAGGAATAAAAACAAAAATTGTAAATTGCTGTAGGCAAAATAAAGAGAAGATACTGGAAATTTAAGGTATTTTTAAAACCAGTAAAGAAAACAAACACAAACCCAAAAAGAACAATGATCCTTGTCTCAGGAAGGTAAGAAGAAAACTGCTTGTGTAAGTGGTTTGTGTCTTACATACACTAGATATACCATGATATGTAATAGATGTGATAGTTATGGGCCCAGTGGGATAAGGAGAAGAATCTCAGTATGACAACATTGATACTCTCCCCTTCTAAAAGAACATGTCATTCAAGGCAGAAGAAATAATCTTTTCCTTGGTTTTTCAGGTATGTTCTATTCAGTTAGGATTTTCTGCTCTGTGTGAGAAAAATGTTTAAATATCTTCAGGTCAGACTTCGGCTTATTCAAGGATGTTTCTTTCCCTCAAAAAATGTTTAGCCTTGAGAGCAGCTGCTAAGGAAAAATGGCCATAATCCTTCTCTTTTTAGAGTCAGAGATATATTTTGGTTGAACAAGACTTGAAGCACAGCCTAGAAGTTCCTGAGATGATATGTCCCATCCAGAGGGTTGTGGTCAATGCCTCAGAGTCCCAACTGCCATCACTGACAATTGGTGTCCCTCAGGGATCTGTACTGGGCCCAGTGTTGTTTAATGCTTCCATCAATGACACAGATGAAGAGACTGAGTGCACCCTCAGCAAGTTTACAGATGACACTAAGCTGAGTGGTACAGTTGACACTCCTGAGGGGCAGGATGCCACCCAGATGGACATCCAGTTGAGTAGTGGCCCATGGGAATCTCATGAGGTTTAACAAGGCCACGTGCTGGTGCTGCACCTGGTGCCAGCCCAGGCTGGGAATGAACAGATTGAGAGCAGCCCTACCCAGAAGGACTTGCGGGTGCTGGGGGTGAGAGCTGGACATGAGCCAGCCATGGGCACTCCCTGCCCAGACAGCCAAGAGGTCCTGGGCTGCCCCTAGAGCCCTGTGGGCAGCAGGGGAGGGAGGGGATTCTGCCCCTCTGCCCCGTTCTGGTGAGACCCTACCTGCAGAACTGCCTCCAGCCCTGGGGTCCCAGCACAGGAAGGACATGGAGCTGCTGGAGAAAGTCCAGAGAAGGGACACCAAGGTGATCAGAGGGATGGGGCACCTCTCCTAAGAGGAAAGGCTGAGATAATTGGGATTTTTCAGCCTGAAAAAGATGAGTTTTTACAAGGTCATGCAGTGACAGGAGAAGGGGAAGTGGTTCAAACTGACAGAGAGTAGGTTTAAACTAGATATTAGGAAAACGTTTTATTATGTGACTTTTTACAAAGTCATGTAGTGACAGAAGGGGGAGTGGTTTCAAACTAACAGAGAGTAGGTTTAGATTAGATATTAGGAAAATGTTGTATTATATGAGGGTGGTGAGACACTGGAACCAGTTGCCCGAAGAAGTTGTGGCTGCCCCAAACCTGGAAGTGCTCAAAGACAGATTGAATGTGGCTTGGAGCAACCTGGTCAAGTGGAAGGTGTCCCTGCCCATGGCAGGGGATTTGAAAGGATCTTTATGGTCCCTTTCCACCCAAGCCACTCTATGATTTTGTGATTNCTGCCCCAAACCTGGAAGTGCTCAAAGACAGATTGAATGTGGCTTGGAGCAACCTGGTCAAGTGGAAGGTGTCCCTGCCCATGGCAGGGGATTTGAAAGGATCTTTATGGTCCCTTTCCACCCAAGCCACTCTATGATTTTGTGATTCTCTTGTGTACCTTCCAGGATGAAACAGTCACTAGACAATCAAGGAGAGTTCTTTAGCTTAAGGAGACAAGACTAAAACAAATAAAGGAACTGAAGATGCAGTAATTACTATTTTATTGCCTTATTAACCTGAATGGTTTTTTACTATCCATGTTTTGTGCATAGGTTGCTTGTGGGAGACAAGAAATCCTGTTTGCTCCAGCTCAACAGATGGAACTCTGGGAGAGGTTCAGCTAACACTGAGGTACAAACCAGGTCTGTAACCAGAGATTGGGATGTGTGGCTAGCGTGTGCTTGCCCCGTGCATGAAGCAGTGACTGCTTGAGGAGCTACAAGGACACCACTTGATCAGGGAGCTGATTGGGTAAAGGGATGCATGAACAGTGTTACTGCGGTGGCAGCAGACAAATGAGTGCTTTTTTGGGTTAAGTTTAGAAAATAAGAGGGTCCGTTTTGTTACAATAAATTATCTCCAGAGCAAGCAAGGAGGTCCATGTGTCTTTGTTCCCCATTGCTAATTTATTATTAAATTACTATTATTACTATAATTTTACTGTTACTATAATTTTGCTGTCCTGTGGATTTTGAAACTTTTTTTTTTGAGGTGTAAGGTAGAGTAGACACTTAGGCAGCAGCCTGCTTGTTAGTAGAGATGTAGGTAGTCAGCACTAGTACATGGAAACAGTGAATATAATTCTTGCAGATTTTCAGGAACAGTACAGATGTTGATTTTTGGCTGTTGGGTTCTCCATGTTTTTAGAGCTATTTTGCTGCCTGCATGCATCATATCTTACAAGTCCTGTAGACAAATATAAGATAGTCATACATTTGGGAATATTAGATTTTTTTTAATGGGAAATTACAATATCACAGAGGAAAAATATCTGAAACAAGAATTCATCTCACATAGCACAAAAATTCTGAAAAGAATTCATCAAGACCTATCAATGTCTTTTAATACAGTCAATTTTTTTTTATTTTCATTAATTGTGTGGCAGAATGTATGTAATATGGAATAAAGATTAACCAATCACTTAAAATTGGGGGTGTTCAGAGAAAATAATAAATACTTACTAAGCAAAATGACATCGCTAAGCAGTAATATGCATATCTTGTTCTTCTAAAACTGTATTTCAACAATAACAATAATATGCATATATATATGTATACATATATGTATGTATACCTACAAACACACACACACACATACACACACACACACCAGTATGCAAAAAACACATATTTTTTACTTTCCTAAACTGTGTGGCATAATATAGTCGGACATCCTGAGGAACAATTAACTTGGTGTTTATCTGACAGCAGATAAACACCATCCCAAGTGGTGCAGGCAAGAGAAAGCAGATTTCCATTCACCCACTCTATATGGCCTTTCCCCTGGAAGTAATTCACTTTGCTCACCACTACACTACAACAACTTTTGAGAAGAAGACAAAAGCCAAAAAATAAAAAACAAACCCACAAAAACAGAACAAAAAAAAAATATGGAGCTTAGACACAGAAGTTTAAATCTCTACATAGAATAGAAAATACATGGATTTTGTTGGTAAGTGAGAACTCAAACTAAAACTAAAACTACTCAAACTAAAATATGCTAAGGAATGCAGTGATATCAAGCTTATATGCAAAATCTGCCACTAAACCAGTAATAGCTGGAGAAAATTTGTATGTTTCTCTGCACTTTTCCTAGCTGCAGCAGACAATCAATCAGATACATACATAAATAAATGCTAATATTTCCTTACATGCATTCCAGTTAGGGTTATAGTCCCAGATTTAGCCTCTTGGGTAGCAGCTCATTGCTTATGGATGTAATGTGACTGTTTTTCAAGTTATCTATTGGAGAGAAGTATTCACAAGCAGAGTAAAGTAAAAGAATTCCTAAAACATAAAAGAAATCTTTTACTCTTGAAACAAAAAGGAGATTTTTTGGTCATTAATATAAATTAGAAGATAAAATTTCTGTAAATCAACAAGGGAAATAAAGTTTCAAAGGTTAAATTGACATCTGGGAATGAGAGAATTTCTTCTTTTTTTCTGGGAACTATATGAGAAGCAAAAAAACCCTTTCAATGATACCATAACAAGACGTTCTGAGGAAAAGCTATGTCTAACAATTATGAGTTTATTGTGTATGAAGTGAAGGATGGCTGTTGCAGTGCTTAAGTGTAATAAAAGCTTGCACGGATGTTAAGCAGCAGATTCTAATAAACCTTTCAGAAGCTACTTAGCTGGATCACTGACAAATCATAGAACACTGAAATAATCTTAGAGAGGGAAAAACAAGAATATTCAAGTATGGACTGCTAGGTGAGAAAATAGTCCTCACCAAAATACTGAGCTAACTCAATTCAGAAAAATAATCAGAATGACAATCTAGTTAAAACTTATACATATTCATGTTTTGGTTTGGTTGTTTGCTTTCTTTTTGTATAAAAACAGAGTCCTTTATGTTTGTGTGACATTGATTGTCTTTTTTTTATCAGTACCTTAGAAGAAAACAAAAAATTATTATGATAATTATTATAATAAAGGTTATCCTAATACATAGAGCTACTGATAGAAAATTTAAATAATGAAAGATACACTGGTGGATCTGGACTCCTTGGTAACCTGAAAACAAGCAAACTATATTGATTTATATATCAATATTCAAAGTGATACATCAGGTAGTAGAAAAGTAGTTTCTGATATCTTGCAGTGTAGGATTCTAACTTGGTGTGAAGTGTCCTGAATAAAGCTTGGACACACAAGGATAATTAAATAAATGTGAGATTTTGAAAGCACATGTATAATTTATTTTGAAGTAATACATCCAGATCAGGTGCCCACAAATTCTTCAAGGTCTTTATCAATTGAAGAATATTCAGAAAGAATCATATTATTAGTCCAGATATGAACCAAATAAATTTGTACTATTTATTTTAACAAATTAGTGGGTTTTTAATAAGCATAAATGTAACACACCGAAAGTTTTCAGCCCATCAGGCAAGGGTCAGTAAGGTACTATCATCCAAATGCAAAGCAATTGAAAGAAAAAAATTACCTCCATTTAAAAAGCTCATGAACATGGATATTAAAGACTTTGCATCAACTCTGTCTCTAAAATTTAAATCCTAATTTCTCCCGGCATATTGCCATTGGTCAGCAACAAATAATTAATGAAAATCTAGAGCTTTTGCTGAGCTAGTGATGCCTTTTTTTTTCTTATTTATATTCTCTGTATTCTTTATGCATATATTTGGAGCTCTGTAGCCTATTATTGCATCCATTGCTAGTTTTTCCAGTGCCCTGATAGCCAGAAAGACCAAACATATTGCAAAGGCCCTATACTATCTTGCTTCTCCTTAGGAATCCAGGCCAAAAACTAGCTCTTTAAGGCACATTTTCATTAATAAGTTTAGTTTCCATCTGAGGGGGGAGTACTTAGAAGGGGATTTATCTGTAGGGAGAATTACATCATCACTTGTGCTCCTAACTGGTGCTTTTTTGTCAATTAAACTAATTTACCAAACTTATAAAACAGTATGCGCCCCCATATGGGTGGATTTTTGTGGACATTATTCCATAATTACCATTGGAGGCTGCCAATAAAGACCAGCTTTTATTACCTTTTATACCAACATTATCTCAAAAGTCTGTGTTGTTCCATTTCTGGGTTGAAAAAAGCATCACTAGAAGTCAGACAAGGTGGTCATAAAAGGATTAACCATGTCTCAATCTTTTAGACTAATTCTGTTCTCTGTCACTCACCTCTTAATGCCCAAAACCATCCTGCTAGATGTCACTGGCAGCATGGTTAAGCCCATCTAGGCATTCCTTGCTCTACTTGCTTTTTTCCTCCATGCTTCTACACTTTATGACAGTGACCAGTATGTCTTAAACTAAATTTTCACACACCTCTATATTTTCAGGTATTCTTTAAAATTCTGTCTTAATGGAAGGGCTCTTTACCAGCCATGATGGCCAGTAAAGTAGAATACCAGAATGTAGATTCTGATCTATCTCTTCAGAATAGCACCTTGTAGTAAGTATTTTTAAATAAGTAAGGCTTTATTATAAGTCTTATAAAGAAAGATCCTGAAATGCCCTCCCCACTCCCCAAACACCATGGGGGCATGGATTAATAGCATAACTGAGATGCATCTATACTAATGAATGCAGCATGGGCAACAAAGAGGAGGA
>VXBI01007629.1:0-12531 GCA_013397375.1 Toxostoma redivivum
CAGTGCTGTGGGGACCTCATCCCATTCTTAGACCTTGGCATTCCACTGGAAACCCCTCCCTTCCCGATGTTTTATCCATGGAGTGGATGGGCAGAGCAGGAGGTCTGGGCATCAACGTCCCCCTGACTCCTGGCTGGGAAAACCCCCACAGGCTCTTCCTGCCCCCAGTCCCTGAATCCAGCTCTGGAAGGGAATATTGGAGGGAATTCTTAGTATTCTTGAAATTCAGATTTACTTTTTTTTTTCTCCCTTTTATTTGCTGCCTGTGGTAACAAATCCCTGCTTTTTCCAGTTCCATTCCCCTGGGACAACTTCCCCTATCCCAAGTTGCTCCAAGCTCCATCCAACCCAGCCTTGGACATTTCCAGGGATGAGGCAGCCACAGTGTTTCTGGGAATTACATTTCAGTGTTTGTTTTTTTTGCTATTTTCACCTCTCTTGGGCACACCTTGCACAATCCAAGGATTTGTGTGCTCAGGACATGGAATTATCTCCTCTTCCCACCCTTCTGGAATCCATGACAAGGAACTGGATCCATCACAGCCGAGTTGTCCCGAATTTTTTTTTTTTTTTTTTTTAAATTTAAGGATCACCTGGAAATTCACCCGACTCTTCCTCTGGTTCCACGAGATCCTCAATTTCCCAAACTGTGATGCAGTATGTTGGGAAAGATCCCAAACTCAGTTTTCCAATGGTTTTTTGTGATGTTTTATCCCTGATTTTGGCTTATTCCCACCCATTTCCTGGCAAAAATCCACCTGTGACACTTTGGATGTCCCTGTCCATGGCAAAGGGGTTGGAATTCCATGGTCTTTGAGCTCCATTCTAATGCTTTGGGTGGCTCCAAACCTGGCCTGGGACACTTCCAGGGATGGGGCACTGCCAGACCATGATGGAATTTTTTTATAACCCAGCATTCCCAAATTTATCCAAAGATTTGATTTCCCCTCTACGGGAGATTTTCCTACTCCAAAATTCCTTCAGCTTCATTTCCCCTTTTCCAATATTGAGGGTGCTCCAACAGTGCCAGGTCTCATCCCACCCATCCAGGTGAGTTCTCCCTGGAATTGTTAAGGTTGGAAAAGACTTCCAAGATCCAAATGGGCCCATTTTCCAGGCTCCTTCCTAAATTCAATTCCTTGCATGATCCTTGAGTTTATTGAGAACATGAAGCTCCTGGGGGATGAAACCTTCTGAGGAAATATTTGGAGATAAACAGTGGAAAACACATTCCCGGCATAACCTGAACAAGACTGAACTCCCCTTCCTCATTCCATCCTCAAATATTTCCCAGGGAAAAAAATGCTCATATCCAGCATTTCCTGCTCCAAAAATCGGGGGGCTAAGGTTTTTTAATATCCTTTCCTTGAATTCCCCGCTTCCTATTGCGAAATGAGGCCCTGGATTAGACGGATATTTGCCTAATTCCTCCGAGTGCTTGCGTCGTCCCCAGAATTCCGGTTGCATAATTCCAAAGAAAACCATCTTTGAAGTTTTATTGGAAGTGGGGGCTGTAATTAAGAGTATGAAGGGCAGCGATTAAAGCCGAGGATTTGGAGCTGGGATTTCATTTCTATTCCTGGCTTTTGCCATGGAGCTGAGCTATTTCAGGCTGCTCACTTTCCCTGATTTTCCAAAAGCGTGGGGAATGGTGCCACTTCCTGTTCCAGGTTGTGGGGGGGAACCAGCTACATTTATTGATTTTTTTTAGAAAATTTGTTAGGTTTTGTTGTTCTGCCAGAGGTTCCCAGGATAAAGGTGCCAAGGATAAATTTGTGTCCGTGCTGGAGGCTTTGTAAGCTGTGGATTAGGGAAAATTGTTGAGGGAAAGTCAACTTTATTGATATAAAAGCATCTTGGTTAACGGAAAATCGCCTTTATTAGAGGAAAAGCACCTTTTTCATTGGAAAATCACCTTCATTAGTGGAAAATCACCTTTATGAGTGGAAAAATCACCCTTTTCATTGGAAAAATCACACTTAATGGAAAATCACCTTTTTTATTGGAAAGTCACCCTTATTAATGGAAAATAATCTTTATTAATGGAAAATCATCTTAATTATTGGAAAATCACCTTTGTTATTGGAAAATTACTTTTGTTAGTAGAAAACCACCTTTATTCGTGGAAAATCATCTTTATTAACAGAAAATTACCCTAATTATTGGAAAATCACCATTTTCATTGGAAAAAATCACACTTAATGGAAAATCAACTTTATTCATGGCAAATAATTTTTATTAGTGGAAAATCGCCTTCAAGGTGTCCAGAAAGGATTTGGATGTATCCCTCATCCAGACAGGGACATGATTTGCTGGATAAAAATGGGATCGTCCGGTTTAGGGGGTGGTGGTTGAAAGTTAATTCCCAATGTTTGGCTCCTCTCAGGCCTATCCCGGCACCTCTCCTGATCCGTATCAATAATCTGTGGAGCCACCAGACAAGGTGGAACTCTGAGGCACTTTATGGTTTGAGGACAGGTTGGGAAGAACTTCCTGAAGCTCAGCAAGACTGGGTGTAGACACAGGATGGACACACCAGTGGCCGTCCAAGGATCTGGGAATGCTGGGAAGTGTTATCCCAAGGGCAGGTGAGGAAGGGAAGCTGGGAACACCTCAGAAGGTCCAGGGAAGATTAAATCCTTGTTTGACCACAGCTGGGCACCCTCGGGTCATTTTGGGTGATCCGAAACCTGAAAAATCTGGGAGAATCCAGGTGGGAATCACCAGGATGGTCAACACAGGATGTGTGAGGAGAAAATGAGGGAGCAGGGCTGGCTTTGCATGGAGAAGGATTCTGGGAGACCTCAGAACACTTTTCCCAAGCTAAAACCAGGTTTCCAAACTGGTCGGGTTTTGGATTGGAACTGGTTTTGCTTCCTGTGATCAGCTTCGTGCGATTCTATCTGTCAGGATTACTGGGATGGAATCCAGTGCCTGTAGCCCTGTGTTTGTGGAAGCTCACTTTGGGAATTCGTTTGGGTTGAGCTTTCCAGATTATCCTGGTTGTTCCAGGTTGGGCCAAGGCCAGGTTGGGTGGGAATGTCTGGTTCAAGGACACAGAATGGATTTAAGATGGTGATTGCAGGAAAAACCTAAAACATGGAATGGTATGGGTTGGAAGGGACCTCCAAACCATCCAATTCCACCCCCCTTCCAGGGACAGGGCCACCTTCCACTATCCCAGGTTGCTCCAAGCCCCATCCAACCCAGCCTGGAATATTCCAGGGGTGGAACAGCCACAGATTTCTCCCGTGTTTCACCACCCTCATCATAATTCCTCCTTTAATACAACAAATTTGTTAGTCAAGTAAAATTCATAAGGATTTGGCATAAAAACCTTGGAAAAACAACTGGTCAAGGGTAGGGGCCACGCTCTGTCGCATCCGTGCCCGCGGGAAGCCAGGATAGCCAGAATCCAGCAGTGCTGCTGTTTAAATATTAACCTGGAATTAACAGGGAATCGTGCCCCAGGATCTCCAGTTAATTCCAGGGGCTGCTCGTTAGCACTGGAATCTCAGTTGGTGGTTTTTAATGATTCCCACAAATTTGACTTATCCCAGAAAAGTGAGCATGGTCACCCCTGGAATGTGCAACCAACCACTCCATCCTCCTGCGGGTCCCGGTGAACATTCCCTGCCCGGCTCCCAAAAGTCGGAATCTCTGGGATGGATTCGCTCATCCATCAGCTCCGTCTGCACAGAAACCTTGTCAGAGATGGATCGGAGGAGGCTTGGAGTTCATTTGGACAGGGATAATTAACACTGATCGGAAATGGAACAGCGGGAGAAAGGATGGATGGGAACCAAGATGGATTGGGAATATCTTGGAAGCAACAACTTGGAAAAACTCCAAGAAAAAACCACCCATCCTCGGGCTCAGCCAAAATTAAGGATGGAGGAGCACGTTGAGATTGATCCTGGCACTTGAAACAGAAACCTGGGATCTGGAGGAGTGGGAATTCTCTCCTTGGAGGGGTGTGGACCTTGCTAATGGCAGTGGGAGGATCTGTTGGTCCATCCCGTGTGGGGAATTCTTGTGTCCGTTTTGGCCATGGTTGGGTTCCAGCAGAATTTTTAGATGGAAAAACCGACATTTGCACCAGACTTTCCCCAGGGATGGGGGGCGGAATGCTGGGAAGTAGCTTCATAGGGAAGGAACTTGAACAACTCCTGAACTCGCCTGGAATCCTGGAATCACAGAATGGTTTGGGTTGGAAGGGACCTTAAAACCCATCCAGTTCCTGGGCAGGGACACCTTCCCCTATCCCAGGTTGCTCCAGCCTGGCTTTGGACACTTCCAGAGATGGGATCTATCTGGATTCCACCATGGATTTGCGGATCAGTCTGAATTCCACCACAGATTTGGGGATCCATCTGAATTCCAGCATGGATTTGAGGATCCATCTGAATTCCATTGTGGATTTGGGTACAGCATCAGAATCAGAGGTGATGCCTTTCTCTCAGGAATCCTGCAGGAGGAGCAAATTCATTCACACGTGCTGGCGAGGAAAAAGAGATTAAGCAATTCCACACAGCCATAATTCCAGGGCTAAATCCCATTAAAATTAGCTTTGACAAAAGCTTAATTTTATTGCCTCCTTGCTCCACCACTCAAATTTTGGAGCTTTATCCTATTAGGAAGATTTTTCTTTTCCCTCTTTTTTTTCCTCCCATAACCAACATCGGATCCAGATTTTATTAACAGGAGAGTTTTAACAAGGAAATGTTAGGGGGATTTTAGGGGTGGGGGTTTTTTTTGGAATAAAGGTATTTCTCCAGATGTTTTCTGATTATTTGCTCTGTGTTTTCAAAACGGGACCAATTTTGAGCACATTCCCACCAGGAAGGGCTGTTTAGGCAGAATAAACCTTTGCCTGTGCTCATTGGCAGCGGGGATGGAAAGAATACTGAAAAGACAATGATCAATACCTGGGTTTTGGGAAGTGCTGGAGAGTCTCAGCACCGATTCACGGCCATTGGAAAAGTGTGGAGTCAAAAATATGGATCAAGAGTGGGTTCAATCCTACAAGAGAGGCTTTAAGTCTTTCTTGAATCCTTCTTGGACTCCAGGTTTGAATTCCTAAGTCTTCACTGAGCGCCACCACATCCAAAAACCAACTTGGAAATTCCATCCCATGCTTCCAGATGTTTTTTTTCCTGTGTTTTTGCAAGTGTGGTGCCTCTTGGAGTAGGCTGGTAGTATGACCTTCTCCATCTTCAGGGACCAAGAGCTCTGCAGGCTCAGATTTAGATGAAAACGTGGCAAAAAGGGGTTTTGGGGGGATTTTCCTCTTCCTGTATTGGCTCTGACCCTCCAAGGTTGTTGAAAAGCAGGAACAGCACTCGGAAAGGGTGGGATAAATCCAGGAGATGCTTGGGATTTGCTCAGGGAAAAATTGAAGGGTTGGACACGAACCTGGAGACCACGGCCATGGGTGGCCTGGTCATCATCTGGCCAACAACTCAAAATAAAAAATCCATGATTCCAACCTCAAGCAGGTCCCGCGAGCAGATCCAGGACAGGTGGAGACCATCCTGGTGGGATTCATCTCCATTAATCCTAGAAAAGACACTGATGGTAACTATTGGTCCATTCCTGTTTTCCAGTTCGTCACCTTCCGGAGTGTTCGAGAAGGAATATGACATTTATCGGGATTACAGCACTGAAGGACAGCTCCTGCACTACAGGTAGCCAGAATTTCCCTCTGGCATTGGGGTTGGGATGGGTGGGGCAGTGAACGTCACTGATGCTTTATTCCCGCTTTTCCAATCCTTCTCCTCATCCCTTCCCTTCCCTTCATGTGTGGCCTTCAGATCCTTGTGGAACTCCCAAAAGTCCTCAAGGAACCCCAAAAGTGCTCACTGAACTCCAAAACTCCTTCTTGAAACCCACCAAGTCCATCTTGGACCCCAAATCCTCACTGAACCTCCCAAATTCTCACTGAACCCTAAAAGTCCTTCTTGGACCCTAAATACTAACTGAACCACAAATCCTCACTGGGCCATAAACATCCTCATTGAATCCCAAAATTCCTTCTTGAACCCCAAATCCTTACTGAACCCCAAAATCCTCATTGAATCCCAAAAATCCTTCTTGAACCCCCCCAAAGCCTTGTTAGACCCCTCCAATTCTTTCTTGAATCCCCCAAGTCCTCATTGAACCCCAAAAGTCCCCATTGGACCCCACCAGGTCCTTGTCAAACCCTAAAACTCCAAGACAAGAATGAGACCGGATTTTGGGGATTTATGGAGTGACTCCCTGCCTGGTTGCTCTGGGTTTTGGGGTTTTGGTAAACCCCAAATTCCTGGAATTTTTTCACCTCCAGGTCTTCCTTTGCTTTCTGTGTTGGAAACTGAGACTGGGAAGAGCAGGATGCTCCTCATCCCTTTTCCTGACACGTTTTCCAGCTGTTCCAAGCTGATCTCCATCCCAATCCAAGACACATGCAGGTGGAAAATCTCCCTGGTGGGTCTGGCTGCTTTCCATCCCCCCTTTCCCCAGAATTCCCTGCTGCCAAATGACCTCCTGGGAAACATCAGAATTAATTGCCTCTTAAGGAAGAGGGGGAAAAGAATTCCGAGCTTTCCAGGAGGGAAAACCAGCAGGGCAATGGGATCAGGTTTTTATCCTTACCAGCCAAATGCTCTCCATGAATCCATGGACAACCTGATCTCCCACCCATGAGCTCAGCAGATGCAATTCCCAGGAAGAGTGGGAAGGAGTGAGATTTGGGAAGCGTGAGGCTGTTTGGTTGGGAAACAGGGATTGGTGTTTCAATTTTGGGAAGTGGGAGCTGAGCGAGAATCTGGTGGGATTTGTCAGTGATGGGGACACGGAGCAGTGACAGGGACAACGTGGATTTGGGCTGGTGGCAATTAAAAGCTTCAGTGTCACTGCGCTCATGAGCTGTTGGCATCAGCTGTGCTGCAGGAGACGCCTCTGTCTTCCCAATCCCATAAAAACCCATGGAGCAGCCCTGGCCGCCCTTCCCCCAGCCTGCTGCCAGCCAAGGAGCTAATTAGCAGCTTTGCTTAATTAGCTGTGAGTGGACATCCTTCTGGAAGAACAAGTCCCCGGGTGGGATTTTGGTTTAACCCCGTGAGTGCCACGAGCTGGAATTGGAGATCATGATGAATTCCTGTTAAGGGGATTAATTGTGAGGGGGAAAAATTAATCATGGAATCACGGAATGGGTTGGGTGGGACCTCAAAGATTATCCAGTCCCACCCAAACCATTCCAACGGCAGGAACACCTTCCAGGTCGCTCAAAGCCCTGTCTGAGCTGTCTTTGGACAATTCCAAGGATGGGAAGGTTGGTGCTTCAGGACATTTGGAAAGGTTGCAGAGGGATTGGGGGATCTCTCATTGTCCCTATGGGTTCATGCCAGCATGAAGATGACAAATTTGGAGCAGGATGGAACGCAACCAGAGCTTCAGAGATCCATCATGGAGTGGGATGAGCCCTCAAACGCTTCCCACTGGAGCTCCCTCAGATTCATCCACTTCCAAATCCTGTTCGTCAAATGATCCTGGAGGTTCCAGGCTCAGCTGGAAAATCAGCCAACAGCCTTCCCAGGTCTTTCCAACCCTCTTCTCCTTGAGTCTGGCATTAATTCCAGAGGTTTCCTCTGGAAAATGGCAGAGGGATACAGGATTGAGTCCCACAACTCCTCCATGGTTCTCTGGTGGATGGGGAAGCATGATGATGACAGGTCATGGTTCCTGCCTTCCTCCATCCCCTCTGGCCAGGAAAGGAGAAGCAGGAGACCTCCCAGGTGTTGGGACAAAGTGTGGGATCAAGGTGGCTTGTGGAGAGAAGCCGGATCTTGACTGAGAAATCCTGTGGGATTCAGCTGGGGAATCCTCATCCACGGAATCGTCGCCACCTCCAGGTGCAGCTCTGGGGTTCAGCTCCCTGGATCGCCCCAGGAGCTGCAGCAACATGCTCAGGAGTGGAGAAAGAATTTTTCCGCTTCCTCGGAGCTCCCAGCCAACAATTATTATGGGAGATTTTTCCAGTATAATGAAGATTAGAGAGTGTCATTAAGAGGATGATGTCGTGCTCCGTCTGCCTGGAAGGCTTTTGTCAGGAAGCCCCGGAATTCCAAATCCCATCATTCAGGATCCCTGCCCTTAACCATTTCTCTCTTCATTCCCTCTGGATTTGTGGTCCCCAGAGCTGCTTCATATCCTCATTCCATTGAGGGAGTTGAACTCTGCTAATCCAAAAATCAATCTTCCTATCGAGAAATCCGCTTGTGGGAGAAATTCCAAATTTCTGTCTTCATCCCATGGTTGCGTTGGCCAGTCAATGGATGGAAGGTCCAAGGCTGCTCAAGCTGGATTTTGGACCAAAAATCTTCAACATTAAGGACCTTCTCCCTTTCTCCTCCCGAAATCAGGGATGGCATCCAAGTTCTCCAAAGCTGTGGCAAATCCCTTAATTCCAGGCTTTGGAGCTGGAGAAGGTGCCCTGTTGTGTTCCAGCTCTTTGTAGAGAGTTGGGATGTCCAACCCATGAGCAGGGAGATTCCCGGTTCTTCCGTGGGTATTCTAGGAGACCAGGATGGCAGCTGCTTCACCTGCACGGGATCCTTGGCTTGGTCTTCCTCAATTTCTCCTGGAACTCCACATCCAGGAGTGTTTGAAGAGGTCTTCAATCTTTTTGTGGTCAACAGGAATTGCTTCATAGCAAAGAAATTGGGGAAGTGAGGAGAGAATTGGGGTTGGCTCCCAAAAATCCTGGCACCACCTTTCAGAGCTCCACAGAACCTCACATGGAGGCATCTGAGGTGGTTTCAGAGGTGAGTTAGTGTCTGCTGGGATTTAGGAGGTAGGGTCACCTCTGTTTTGGGGGACAGCTGTAATTTGCCAAAAATTTGTAATTTTCCAGCTCTTTTCACCTCTTGGCTCTCATAGGGGATTCATCTCCAGCCATGGGAATCTTCAAATCCTGCCCTGGCCATGTTCAGCCCATCTCCATCCTGTCCTAGTGCCATGTGGATTCAGGGAATGACTGTAATTTGGCAAAGTTGTCTAAACCCAAGCCCAAAATTCAGGAAGACATTTGTAGGAGCTTTGGAGAATCCCAGGAAGGAGATGAGGAATCACCATGCTGGATTTTGAGTTCATAAATGTTTTGAGTGCATAAATTCCTGATTTTTAGAGGTCAATCCAGTCCCTGATTCCCTTGGAAGTGAGGAAGAAGAGCAGAATTGACACCAGTGAGGAGCCACGAGATGAAAGTCCCTTATTTTGGGAAAAGGGGATGAGGGTTGATGGTTGCTCTTGGGGGTATCGCAGTGGTGGGACCTCCTGGGCCAAGTCCCATCCAACCGGGACCTCAGACACCTCCAGGATGGAGCAGCCACAGCTTTTCTGGGAATTCCATTCCAGCATCTCAGAGGGAAGAATTCTTTCCCAAAATCCCACCTAACCCTGCCCTCTGGAAGGGGGAAGCCATTCCCTGTGTCCCATCAGGGATGAACAATTCAGGCTGGAGACACCACGAAGCGGAAAGGTTTTGGCACAGGGGAATGCAAAATCCACTCGGAACAGGCAAGAGCTAAAAAAAAAAAATCACCATTTTTGGAACTCTTTGTGGCGCTCCCGGAGCCAGCGGGAGCAGATTCCCTATTGATCGGCTATTTCGGGAAATGTCACTTCTGGTCTCTTTGTACTTCCTCGTAACGATAAAGGCTCTTCTGTGCTCCTTTCCCATCATTCCCTCCTCCCTCTCCAGTCTGAAAAGATCTCCTCTTTTCCAGTGACATTTGGATTTCGGGAAAGAGACCATTTTTGGGGGGATTGCTTTAATTTGGATTAATTTAATTTAATTGGCTCCCGAGAATTTGGTGCCCATGTCCTCCATGCCCAGCTTGGTTGTGTTGGTCTTGTGCTTCCTCCTGGTGGGTTCTGGATGGGATTGATGCTGGAGGAGCTCACTGGAGACCCCTCGACTATCGTAGGTGTCCTCAACCAAGAGGACAAGGTGGGTGGTGTGGACTGGGCAAGGTCCACCCCAAGTTGACCTTCAGCAAGATCAATGTGACCTTCAGCCGAGGGATTCATCAGGAGTGGTCATCCGAGTTCGTTTTGGTGTTTCCTCATCATCTACATCCCATAAAATCCTTTGGTTACAGATTTGTGGCCCCCAACATTCCAACCTGACTAACCCACCAAGCGATGGGTTCAAAAATTCATCCTCCCTGCCCTGCTTCCCCTGAAAAGAAGTGGGAATGGGATGGCAAGGGATGGGATGGGTCAGGTCGTTATCTCCCTCTGGTCTTGATCAACTTTCATGGATGTTAATTAGCGCCCATGCCACTGGAGCAGCAGAACATCGGAGATGTTTCACGGGAGGGATTTGATGTTGAGGACTTGGAGCTAAAAGTGATCCCACAGCTCCATCCGGAGACAGGGATTGGACAATCCCTGAGAGTTTTGGAAAAATAATATAATTTTTTTAAATGGTATTTTGATGGGTATAATCTTTTGGGAATATTTTAGTTGGAGAATGGCATTTTGTGCGGAGGAGTTTCAGGAGGTCGTGGACATCCATCAAACCAAGATTTGGGCTTCAACATTCCCATCACTCCAAAATTCCCCCAGAAAGACCAAACTGGATTTTCCCCTTCCTGGATATCCCATGGATTGTGTAGCATCCATCGAATCATCCTGGGAAAACTCCATCCTGGCTATTCTTCCCAATTATCCATTTTATTGCCCAAATTACACAAATTTCACCTCGCTCATTCCAGTTTTTCTAGGAATCAGCTTCAACCAATCAAAAGGCTTCCTAAAAAAATTAATTCCAAGGAGGAAGTAACACTTCCAGGCTCCTGAAGATGGGAAAGGGGATTGGAAGTGTGGAAGAAGCATTGGAGAGGCCACGGCGGGGTTGTGAGAACACCAAACCCCGCAAAAATTGAGAAATAAGGGCTTGAGCAGGAATTAAAATTTAAAATTTCAAAACATAGAATTTAAAATTCCAGTTCAAGCCCTAGGAAATTCTTATATATGGAATTCCACAGAATTCCATGTAAATTTTTGGGAACAGCGCTACTTGCAGGTGCAGAGCAGTGGAACCTTAAGGATAGAGTATTTCAGGATTTCAGCATATTGCTTAATTTAATTACAAACCAGCATAGAATAAAAGGTTTTTCCATGATTATAGAGGCCAGAAAATTTTGGATGGATCACAGAAGGCTTCAGGTGGAAGCCTGGACGTCTTCAGGCTCTGCTGCTTACCTTTCCCTGATTTTTTCAAAGAGATTTTTCCTGCTTCCAGAGCAGCGCCAGGCACAGTGCCAGGCACAGGGAGGGTTTTTTCCGCCGCCGGCTCATCCCTGACCCCAGACTTCCCAGTGGGATGCGCTCAGAGCAGGCGGTGCCCAGCTGGGAGGGAAGGGGGGCCAGGCTGCTTCCCTCATTCCCATCCCAGTTTAGCCCTGGAAAAAGGAATTTTAAGTTCAGGTGGAAGGCGGAGGGAGAAGATGCTCCCAAATCCCGCGGCCAGGGGAGGAAGGTGAGGAAGAGCGAGGGTGCGGTGGGAATTTGGGAATTTGGGATGGTGAGGGGGTTCCCAGGGACCCTTTGCTTTACCCAGAGAGTCCTGCTGTGTTCCATTGGAAAACAATATTTGAATAATTCAAATCAGGGTTTCTTCCCCTTTTCCCATGGAGGGGAAAATCCACTTAATCCTAGCTCTAAATTTTAATCTTCACCTGCAAAGTCTATGCAACACCAGGACAGGGGAATAAATCTTGGGAAAATGCGTGGTTTGGGTCAATTTTGGAAATATTCTTGTTTTTAAACCTCACATCGCCGCCTCATTCCATCAAAAAACAAATAATTTTGGTTTTAAAATAATAAAGCATCATCTAAAAATAATTCTGCTTAAACCTGGCTGTGATTTATTCCCTCAGTCCCACCTTGATGGAGTGGAGGTGCCCCTTGGCTCCATTAAAAGCATCAGGAATGTAAAAAATCCATAAATTTGATTGTTTGATGGGATTTTAAGGTATTTTGAGCTGTGGATGGTCAGAATGAATAATGATATGTAAATGAGCAAGCAAAGGAATTCCTGGATGAGGGATCCAGGTTTCTCCTCTCCCCTCCAGCGTTGATTTTGCAAAGGTTGGAAGAAAGTCAAGGAGAGAAGGAGATTTAAGAGGACATGGAAAAATCCTGCCCTAAACCAGATGGGAATTATGTGGGAATCATGCAAATTTCCAAAGAAATTGATTCCTTGGATAGGAGATTCGCAGGGATTTGGGAAGCGGTTTTGTCATGGAAATGTACAGAGTTGGAAAAATGTTCCCCACGCAGAGAAAACAGCAGGGAGAACCCAGTGCCAAGAAGCCAGAAATAACAGGAATACTTGGAATTTCTGCCGAATGCCCCATGCCATCATCCCTTGAATTTGTTGGAGTGGCCGCGCCACTCGTGGGCAGCAAATTAAGGACAAAAACTGCCATTTTGGGATTCCTTTTGCCGGCAGAAAATTCCATTTATTCCGTGGCCTTTTTT
>VXBI01007632.1:0-59656 GCA_013397375.1 Toxostoma redivivum
GCCGGGAGCCCCGCGGCCATGGTGAGGGTGAGGGGAGACCGCGCCGGATCGGGCCGGGGCGGGGCGCGGGGTGGAGGGGCCCCGCACGGACAGGCCGCGGGCCCGGGTCAATCCTCGGCCCTGTTTCCTAGGGACTGGGGGAATTGGGATTGCTCAGCCTGGAGAAGCCTCCGGGGAGACCTGGTTGCCACCGTTCAGTACGTGAAGGGGCATGGGGAGAGCTGGGGAGGATTTTGGGCAAGGGCGTGGAGGGAAAGGATAAAGGGGAATGGCTTCACACTGATAGAAGGTTAGATGGGATATCGGGAAGTAATTCTTCCCCGTGGAAGTGGCGAGGCCCTGGCACTGGCTACCCAGAGAAGCTTTCCCATCCCTGGAAGTGTTCATCCAGGCTGGATGGGATGTGGAACAACCTGGTCTAGTGGAAAGTGCATCTGCCCATATCAGGGGGTGGATCAAGATGGCCTTTAAGATCCCTTCCAACCCAGATCATTCTAAGATTCAACCTGTATCCCCCTGCCATCCCACCTCACGGCTGATTGTTTTATTTTACACAAAGCTAATAAGGACCAGCACGTGCAGGGTTCAACCCTCACCCCTCAGGCATGAGAGTTCTGATTTTTTTTTTGTACTTAATGGCTGTTTTGCCTGACCTTGCTCTGGACAAACATTATCGATCACTTGGTCAACCCCACCACCCAACAGCCCCTGGGCCCTGACTGTGGGTCAGGTGCCAACATCTGGGATGCTCAGTCAGCATTGGCACCCAATGTCCATTCTGCTTCCCTGAGGGTCTGACCATGACCGTGGTGAGCGTGGAAACACAATTGGAATCTCCCACTTTTATCTTTTTCCTTGCTGCTTTCCGCTACATTTCTGAACATCATGATGTGTCAAGGGGCTGACTCAGGATGTGGCCTCCACAATGCAAAATGTGCTCAGTGTTCACCAGGGCCTGCTTCAAACGTGGTCTCCATATTCTATTAAAAATCCTGTGATCGAATTTCAAGTCACAGCATTATCTTGTCAATGACCATGTGTCAGGTGAGGTGTCAGAAGGGCACCACAGTATCTCCAGAGCTGGCACAGAACATCTCTCTGCCAGCTGGAGGAGTGGACTTTGTGTTGTGTCCTGGTCACAGTCCTGGACTTTGCTATCTCAAAATAAAAAAACACCCACCCTCATGATTTTTTATGCATTTGCAGACTAATTTAATCTTACGCCAGATAAAACAGTACATTTCGAGACAGCCTTTAGTTTAGGTGATTTTTGTATGTTCTTGAAAAAAAAAAGAAGACTGTGAGAAATTTATGCCTATGACTGCAGTTATAGCAATGAAAAATCTGAAATTTGTGTTGTTGTGAGCCCAGTGTTGTGTTTGAAGTGTAAAGAGCCTAAATTAGTTCAGTTTGGAACCTGTAAAACCCATCTCTGGTTACATCTCTGCATCCCCCTAAACCCAAACAGCAGCAGTATTGCTGTTAGATTGATTTACTCCATTTGGGGCTTTTTATCCTATGTTATTGGTGAAAATGTTGCTCCTTGGCCCTTGTGCAGCTTAACGCCTTGCTCAGGTTGCATTAATTGCATTAATTCCTGCTCTGCTCAGACTCTCAGCCCCATCTGGTGGCACTAGGGCTCCCACTGGAGCACCGGCTGGCAAAGGTGAAAACTCTTGAGCTGCTGAGCTGGCGGCAGGTCCTCACTGGCCTCCCATGTCTGAGTGAACTTCTGGAGCAAAACTGCCTTTCTGGAGGATCTCAAAAAGCTGAGCCAGCTGCTAAAATAAAGACTAAACCAATTTGAATGTAACTGTACTGGAGAGAAAGGTTCTTCCTACTAAAGCATTGCTTTTATCATGAGGGTCTGAGACAGAATATCAATGTTCAGAATATGTCTGAGGAAGGGTTCATGCTCTTAGTCCCTGCTTTTAGAAGAGGTATCAAACCTTTTCCAAAGGCCACATGGAACGTTCCTCTGTGTCTGGCTCTGGCCTTGTGTGTGGTTCAGCCCCTGATTCAGATATTTGAGTGTTAATCTCTCATGTCTGTGCTCCCAGTGGCATCAGGAGGACTCCTGTCACTTTAAGTAAACCATACTTAAACACTGATGCTTTACAGAATCTAGTGCTTTTACCAGTAGCTTCAAACTTTTTGAAATTGTGTCTGTATTGCCATTTTTTCCTTTTAATTTAGTTACAAAGCTCAGCGCATGCTCTTTAAAGTCCATTCCCATTTTTTTAAAATAGTAAAATACAAAGTGGGTAGAGTGCAATCTCCTGTTTCTCTTCTCTCTTTTGAAGTAGGTATTTCCTGATATCTTTTAGCCTTATAATTGTACATTTAGCAAATAATGTAAATCATCCTTTACTTACCAGAAAGAATGGAACATTTGAAAACTAAATGTGATGGTACAGCATCTGGATAATTCAGATGACCAGGGGTACAGGTATGATGATATCCCATCTTCATTCCTGGGAAAGAGCCTGTTTTTCGCTAGTTTTGTACAAAAAGCACTTGACCAAACTTACCTGCCCAAACAGAAATGTTAGGCTTTGGCTGGTTTAGGTTAAACTGGTCTGTGAAATTATAAACAATAAGAAACTGCACAGTGAATTTTCCATGTCCTCACCTTTGCACAATACATAACCACAATTTCATTGTGTGGTTTTCTTATTGTTGTACAAAAAAGAGCCTCAGCCTCACTTGTGCCATGCCTTCATTTTTTCCCCTCAATAGTCCTCCCAGTCTCACTGGTTGACAACAGACGAAAGGAATCAAGTTTTACTGGATCTCAAAGCTTCAGGCTGGTCTGAGCTGGGAGAAAGAGATGCCATCTACAAGGAGTTCAACTTCAAAAATTTTAATCAGGTAATGATTGTTATATGCCACTTTTAATATAAAGGAAATGTAATTGCTTTAATTTTCATACAATCCTGATGGGAAAATATTTATATTCAGAAGTTTGGGAGTATCCTGGTGGGGCCAAATCCTCTTGGATTTGCCCTGATGAATTGCTCTCAGATTCTGATCTCATTAGGTGGAGTAAATTAATTCCATGTTGTAGTTGATAAGTAGATTTGTTCTAATATTACAGTTTCTTGTTTATAATATTCAGGTCAGGGTCAAGGTTGGTATTGTGGAATCAGACAAAGCAGTATTTGATCCTGATTTTTTTTTTCATTACTAACACTCATAAATAAATGCTGGAAATACATAACTGATGGGCAGTAGGGATCATTTTTGGCAGGGAAATGCATGAGAAAAATGGGTAAATATAAGAAAGAGCAGAAACTTCTAGCAAGCAAGGTCGGAAAAATAGGAACATTTCACCTTCTAAACAGGAAGACAAAGTTCTAGCATATCCTTGATTGAGTTGTAATAGCTGATCTTGCAGTGTATGATTGCAGTGTCTTTGGTGCACAGAGTGCACAGGTGCTGGTTTCTAATTACCTCACTGGGTTTTTGCTTGGAGACAGGATCCTGAGCTACATCTCACACTCAGGAACTTGTCTCAGACATCAGTTACAAACGTGCTTTAGAAATAATGAATTTGTCTTGTGATCCCTGTTCAACTACATTCCGCTGAAAATTCCCTTCTAAGGAATCATGACATTGCTTAGAAGAAGTCACATTCCCAGAGCATGCATTTCCTTTCTCTTTTATTTCTGAGGGAGGGGTGAACTCTTTCTTGGGAGGGAAAGAATTTCCAGGAGTTTGTTGGGATGATGAATCTCACCGAGCTGGTTCTTTCCCTCACTGTGGAGGGACATGGCAGGCTCCAGTTTGGAGATGCTGTGGGTGTATGTAGGGACCAGGAGCTGTGCTGTGAGCTGTTTATTTATATGGCTGTGCCTAAACCTAGGACAAGATGTTTTAGGAAACCACAGTGAGCTGGATAAACAACAAATTTGTGATGCTGGCCCTTTTTTTTTTTTTGCTGTTTCAGTAGTTGTCGGTAAGGAAAGCCAGGCAATAGAGAGAAGGTAGGTGAGGTGAGCTGGGAGAAAGCAAAAGAGAAAACAACTGCAGAAAAATCCAGCTCATTAGCAGAACAGTGCTGGTCTGGGGAGCATGTCCAGTGCCCTGAGTACATTTTTAACCTGAATGTTGATACAGAGCAAATAAAACCAAATCAGTTCATTCAGAGAGCAGTGAAGGGGAGAAGTCCATGAGAGGGAGCTCACAGGAAGCCTTGGTGAGATGTGCAGGCAGCTGGGGGAATGAGGCAGGATAGAAGTGACCTTTGGAAGAGTTGAGATGTTCTGACTTGAATATTCATGAAATGGCATCTCTGCTTGGTTATGGTCAAAGTCTTTGTTGGTTCAGCACAACTAGAAATGAAGTTGCTCCCAGAGTTAATTAAAAAGTGGTTTTGTCCACTGTAAATGAGTAACTGAGTTTGATCAGTTGGATTTAGACAGTCTCTGTCTGCTAACAGACAGGTGAGGAGAAAATCAGTGTCCTGCACCAGCAGATATCTGGAAAACACATTGCTTTGACAAAAATTTACAAAGTTGTGGGAGTTTTTTGACAGTGGAGATTTATCATACAACATAGGTAGATATCCATATGCCTTCCTGATTTGAAGGTGGATGGAGTACATACCAGTATAGGAAGTTGAGTATATGTAAATTAGCTTACTGATAAATGATGAACTGTGTGTTTATACTTTTAGTACCTGTAGTCGTGGGAAGAGTACTTTAAAAATTGCCACTTGAATTGTTTGGGAGATATTAGAACAGTGTCTTTCATTCTTAGCTGCTTTCATGGATGTAAGACAGAAATGAAAGCAGAGGCTGGGAGCTGGTTTCAAAATGGAATTTCTGCCTCCACTTGCGAGGAAAATCCATCAGGTGGGTGCTCTGGGCAGCTCTGGTTGGATCAAGTGTAAATGTAAATATCTAAGGGCAGAATTTCACCTGTTGATTTTTATTTACTGGATTTACTGCAGTGTCCCCTTTGCAGTTGCATAGGGCAGAATTCCTGTTCTTGTAGTCCAGAAGAAGGCTCAACATGCAGATCCCAAGGGCATTAGATCCTTAGCTGGTATTAGAGAGCAGGTATTTGCCTTTTGATGAGTTGAAGCTGAAAATAAATTTAAATTATGCATGTATGCTTGTATTTATAGTGACTATTAGTAAATACTGTGCTACAACCTAGGAAACAAATTACAAAAGTGGAGCTATACCAGCCTTGTGCTTTGAGAATTTAGTCCTGCAATGAAAAAATTGAACTTGTAGGTACAACTGCTTTCATTTAATGTAATAAATATTCTATTTACAGGATTTAAAGTGCTTAGTAAAAGTCAAAGGACTGAGAAATATCATTTCCTCAGTGATCATCTTGCTGCCCTTTTACAGATGGCGTAAAATCAGGTGTGGAAAAAAAAATACCCCCACCCAAAAGGAAAAAAAAAAAGTACTTGAGCTGACATGAAAGGTATTTCAAATTTATGTTTTGCAGATGATATTGGTATGATTAATGTATTCATTGCTTTTTATTTTTATTGCTTGGAGCTAATGTTCATGATGCATGGAAAATTCTGTGGCTTCAAAATCTATGCCAGGTTTACAAAGTCTGTGTATGTCAACAGATGTTAAGAATATAAACACAACTTTTATTATAAAGTTGTGCAAATGTGTAGACATGAGCTTGGTTTATGTATATTATTTTCAGCATGAGAATGAAATGAAACTTCTGTGAAACAAGAGTTATTTAGATTCCTGAAGCTTTCAGGCTGAAATTAGCTCAGTTAAAAGTGATCAGCAGTGAGCTGACTTTGTAAGGCTGACAAGCTAATGACACTTCTGGCTCAGGGAATTAGTTTGTAACCCAGAATTTGAAAGCACTGATGGTGTTTGTTAGTCTGAAGAAACATTTTCATGAAAATGGACTTCAGTGGTACAATTCTCTGAAATAAGCTGGAAACCAGCCTGGGATTTCTACTGAAAGTCCTTGATTGGTTTTGTTGCTGTGGATGCCCACCAAACACCAGTCCTGGGGGACTGGGTGGCATTGGCTGTATGTTCCCATTAGGTGAGGCAGGCTTCTGGTGGGTTGGTGTTCTGCATCTCGTATAAAATACAATACACCACTGGTGGGGGGAGAAATGCAATTCAGTTGTAGAGGAGAGCTGTGTCCAGAAGAGCTGTGCTGATGGCACCAATACCTCTGTTCCTCCTTATGCCTTGCAATTGCCCTGAGCTATTGCCACTTTGGAGTGGCAGGTAATGAGTTAAACTGGAGTCTTTTACCTCCAGGACTCTTGATGGGGTGCACTCGCTGAAAGCCCCTGGATTGAATCACTTTTCTAAAGGAATACGTGCTTGGCAGAAACTTCTATGAGCGAGGTTTTGAAGAGGAGGTGGGCTTGGAGCACTCCATGGCAAGTCCCAATCCCAGGTATGCATCTGGGTGTTCGTAAGCCTCTACAAACATCATAGCCACATCAGGGAGCTTCTTTGAGGCCTCTTTCCCAGGCTGCAGGGCAGAGAAGAGTGGCTAATAAGGCTTTCAGGCCATGGTGTAGCATCATGAAGGGATGCTCTCATCCATTCACATCTTTGTGCTACTGAAACAAAACAGTTCTCTTGCAGTGGAGCAAGCCCTCTGCTTCTAGTCTGCTTGAACAAAATTGGGAATTGGGATAGAAAGTTAATTTATGCCTTCAGATCATGCTGGTAGCTTCCACTAACATTTCAGGTCAGTTCACCTTGGGAGCAGTGATCTGGAAGTGGGGACAGGCCTGGTTTAAAGATGTGAATTTCTCCCAGATTCATCTCAAGCTCAGTCCTGGGCTGGGCGGACAGCTGCGAAAGGCTGTGAGTGCAGGATGCCAAGTGCTCAGTTTGAGTCCTGTATCCAGCTGTTCACTTTCCCTGAATTTGCAGGAACATCTTAGCTCTGAGACTTCATGTCTCTTGTCAAACTTGGTTGGATTTGACCAGAGGGTTTAAGGGGCAACTGCCTGTGTGATTGCGTTTCCGTAGGTAATCACACCAAGGCAGCAAATGCAGTTAGGAAATTACAAAGGTGGGCGAGTTTACTGATGGTCAGGTTCAGAATTTACAGCTGCTTTCTTTTATAGGGTAAGTTTTTAATTAAGTTTGTTTAAAAAACCAAAAAAACCCCAAAAAACATTATGTAGGAAGTCTCCATAAGACCTCTAACATAATTTTCTAAAATAACAGGAAATCAAATGCTCTAAGTTTTAAAGCTATTTCAGATACATTTTTTGTCTTTTGGGGCAAGAGGGTGGAAGTGGAAGATGAGCCTGAATGGAGGAGACAGTACGGAAATGCTGTGCACTAAGAGTAGAAGCACATGTATCTGAGTGCAATTTGTGTCTTGGGTTTTGAGAATATATTTAAAGATGTGCAAAAAATCTAGGAGTATTAAATAAATTATTATTCTCATTTTGCATTTCCTTTCCAGATTTGCTATCTCTCTTGTTTGGAATCTGGGTGAAAAGAATCAGACAGAGCATGTTACAGTACTCGCCTTTTTTTCTCCCTCCTGGTGATGCCAGTTTTTTTTTTCTTTGGCTCTAGGGAGACATGCTCAGATTTTTCCCTTTAAATTGATGATCCTTGTTGTATGATCCCAGTTACACATCCAAACAAATGGTAGGATATGCAATGCATATTCTTGATTTCTTTCAGTGGCAGTACTTGGTGCCAGTACCTTCGATATAATCTGGGTCTGTCCTTCCTTTTTCTACTCCTGGCACATTGCTTTGTTTTTTACATTCATCAAAGGTTGGAAAATTTGGTTTTATACATATAGGTAGTGTATTTTGTTGCCACTTTATGTACTTAATCTTTTGGCTGTTTGCCTGAAATACATCTACGCCTTTTATGTATTGAAAACATTATATCCTTTAACTTACAATCTGCAGAGTTAAAATGAATTTTATGGTAAATACTCAGTTGTGGACCACATCTCCAGCTTTTTATATGCCACAGTGGTCTTGTGGTTTTTTTTTTGCTTCTCCATTGTCTGATAGTGAGGTCATTTCCAGTCCTCTTGAGATATTTTATTCCCAGCCAGATGCAGGCCATATATTAAAAGTAGCACCTGTGGCTAATATCACAGCAGCTTACCATAAATTTACATGGTAACTAGGATTATATCTGTCAAGACTGTTAAAAAATGTCTAGTTTTAATTTGATTTCCAGTATTGAAGGAGCTCTCCAACATTCTCCTTCATAACTATATTTTAAAGGTTAAAATCACTCCATTGTTAAGTTTTATAGCAGTCCCAGTGCCCATTAAGTTGATTTGTTAAATGGGGGTCAGAATAAAGCAAGTTGGCTACAGGAGGATTGGAAACCAACCCATTTGTGACAAATTTAGTCCTGGAGTGTGAATCTTCTCAGAGCCCGGGGAGTGATTGTTGTCAGGTGCAGCCTGTGTCAATTGTGTTTAACCTCAAAGCTTTAGCAGCCTCAGCCCAACTATCACTTCTGCTAATCGAAAGTTGGACCCATTTTCATACATTTTGGGGGGAATTACTATTTTTAATATATTATTGCTCTGCCAACTCCTGCTAGAGTTTTGCATTTGATTGCCTGTCGACTAAAAATAGGTGCTGGATAGGTAGGTGCTGGTTTTCATATTGGCTTTCTGAAACTGCTTCATTTTCCATTATCCTTTGAGTCCTCTCCCATATGCTGTGATTTGTGCACCTGCAAAGTTATGAAAGTATTTCTTTTGGTAGATATGTTGTTCACTAACTTCCCAGCGATTATGAATACAATAACCAATTTACAATAAATCAGAATTATTTATGAGTGGGTTTACAGAGTTGGGAATATCTTTGTATCTGAAAATAATGAATTTTGGGCGTATTTGCCTATTGACATTTTCTTTTATTAGAAACTGATAGTGAAGTTTCTGGGACTGGCAGAGGTTAACCTGCAGGCTGAAACACAGTCAATGAACTGCATCAAATGTTTCAAAGCAGAGCAGAGTAAAATATATATGATACCTGAGTGGTCACACCTTCCTTGAGTTTACTCTTGGGACTGATTGAGTAAATAAGAGTCTCGCCTTTGAGTTGGCAGGTCAGGGTGCAGCTGTGGGACCTGGATGTGATCCACCTGCCCATGCTGCTGCCTGCCACTGCCTGCAGGATGAAGGTAGTGCAGGGTCTGGAGGAAATGAAATGAGAGGTTCCAGAGAGATGGCTTGTTTGGAAGCTTATGATTCTCCTTCCTTAGCCTTGGAGAAGGAGATTACACTGGAGCTCTGGTTAGCATGTCCTGTGTCCAGTGATGCTTCCAGTTAATTGGTAGTCAGTGGTGAGAAGTTATGCAAAGCTTGGAGGTCTGTGGTCATGGAAATGTGTGATCTGATTGTGTCTAAGAAGAAATTAAATCCTTGGAGCTGGGAGTTGGGAAATAAGGTATTATTTTCTTCTCACAGCCATCATGGCCTGCCATATAGAAACCCATAGAATCCTAGAATGGTTTGGGTTGGAAGGGATCTCAAAACTCATCTCATTCCGAATCCCTGCCATGGGCAGGGACACCTTCCACTAGATCAGTTTGCTCCAAGCCCCATCCAGCTTGGCTTTGAACACTTCCAGGGATGGGGCAGCCACAGCTTCTCTGGGCAACCTGTGCCAGGGCCTCAGCCATCCTCACAGGGAGGAATTTCATTCCAATATCCTATCTAACCCTGCCCTCTGTCAGTTTGAAGCCATTCCCCCTTGTTCCGTCCCTCCCCGTCTCTCCTGTAGCCGCTTTAGGTGATGGTTCCTCTTTGTGCTGTTGAGTATCCTGTCTCCTCTTTACCAGGATCTGTGTGTGCAGATGCCACCACTCTTGTGTGCCACCTGCCTGTGACAGGTGCTGTTACAGTACCCAGGTCACCATTACAATTTCACTGTGGCACTGCCAGTGGTGTCAGGCCACCGGGATTATTTAAAATGTCACAATATTAATCATATTTAAGTAAAAATAATTATCTTTAAATTGAAGACTCACAAGTGGTCATATGTCCTTCATCATGCAGAACATCCCATCCTGGTTATGGTAGAGTTTGCATCTGTTTTATTTTTTTTTGTGACTTAATTGTAATTTGGCATACTCATTTTCTTGATGAGCTAAGTCGTATTTCTCCCTAGAATATACCATTATTTTATTGTTTATAATTATTGGGGTGTGGTGTTTCTAATTGCTGAGTTTCCCCCTCAGTAGACCTGTTGTATCTCTTTTTATGCACTCCACTGCTTAAAATCTGCCCAGTTGACCTTTGGGCTGCTCCCCAGTTGACTCCAATACAAATGCTTTTCTTAACAGATGGATTTATTATCACTTAAGTAAAAATTATTATACCATTTCTCTTATACTTGTTGCGTGCATCGATCAGAAAATGCAAAAGAAATTATTTGTCAAAAGCCTTTTGGATCTCACAAGCTGTCTTATAGATTTGTAGCAAAAGAAAAGTTTCTCTTTTTTTTTTTTTTTTTCAGTTGCACAGATTGATTGTTTCAATTAAACAGAACAAATGATGTTCTATCAGCCCTATGGATAGTGCTCAAAGAGATAAATGGGAGCAAGTCTATCTAATTTTAGCTGCAGTATGGGCATTTTCCATGATAAAACATCTTTGGAATATGAATGGAAAATTCAATGGGTTTGAATTCACTTTAATAGCTTCATTTGGGAAAATGCAAGTATGTCTGCCTCTTTTGAAGAAAATGGTGACTCAGATGAATATTTTTATCTTTTTAGGTAAGGAAAATTAGTTTCTTGAAACTCCTTTATGCAATAAAATTTATTTTTAAGGGGGCACTGGAATGATGCTGGTTAAATGCAATCCTGGTTGTTTAACCTTTTGCATCCCCTTGCTTTAGGAGCAATGCCCGCCTATGGTTTCAAACTGTAAATTGCCTTTAGCACCAGAAGCTCTCACTTTTTCATACTCCCACAAAGGAGCGACATACTTCGAGATATTATTCTCTGCAGCTGTAATTAAAAATGGACTCCGGCTGGCCGAATAAACTAAAATAAAACTACAACGCCCCTATTTCAAAATTAACCATTACTCACCAAAAGCACATCAAACCCACTTAGCGGACATCCGTTAATCCCGCCGTGAGCCGGTTCAGGCTTTAATGCACACTGTTTTACACGTTAAGGGGTTTGAAGTTGCGGGCCAGCGCTGACCTTTCGCATCTGCTCCTCTCGCAGTAGGAATCTCCGCTCGCCGCTCCCTGTCAGGGCGGATTAGCGTGACAAAGTGCAGCTCTTCTGCTGGCTGCAATTTCGGGTTTTGATCAGAATTATTTCTTTCACAAACAATCACGTTTGGCTAAAATGTTACATCTGCTCTGAAAAGCCACTGGCAGGGCCGTCATTTATCAGGGCGAGACGTGTGGAAGTTTTTTAGCCCTCTTTTACAAAGCTGCAAACCCACTTCACATGGCTTCTTTGGGGGCTTCCTTTGAGAGCTTCCTTTCTTGCTCTTCCCCTTGCCCTTTATTCCTTTAGTTTTGTTTGGCTGAGATGAAAAGTCATTTTGGACAAACATGAAGCTGGTTGTGATGTCTTGGAGGGGTTTGGTGGGAACACAGTGATGAGTGGGAAGTCCTGTGCTCAGTCAGCGCTGTACTGTTGGGTTTATTTATTGCCAAGGATGCTTTGAAGGAAAACGTTATTTATTCCTAGGATCAGAGGAAAAAGCCCTGATTACGTGATATACCGTGATTTTCCTTGGACTGGGGTGAGAATAACAACAGATAGTTAAATACATGTCTGTGTATGTCCAAGGTGTCTCTGGGTTGAGGGAACATTTACTGTTTTATAATGGGTGGGTGCTTGTAGTGAGCAAAAATACTGTTAAATGTACAAGCCTTGTGTCTTGTAATAACTAATCTAAAAAAAAATCCAAGAGTTGTACAGAGGGTTTCCCTTTGTGATGTGATCATATGAATTTCTAAAAGAAATCTGGTGTTCACCAGCAGACTCAGAATTATTTGCTTCCCCTCCTGAGCCTGTGTCTCTGTTTCCAGATGGACCGATGTACAAACAGTGTGGGTTGCCCAGAGAAACCTTTGTGTTCTGGTAAAAAAACAACCAACAAAAAAAATCCATAGAACTTCTTAAAATATAGCTCATTGAACATACTCTGTCCCTTCCAGGCATGTGCTTGGAGCATAAAAAAGGTTCTGAAGACAGTGGATAATGTTAAATGCAGGTTGAGTACCTGAATTGTTGGAAGTTAGGTGAGCTTTGTCCAAATAACAGAGCTTCGTGTAGCTGCTTTTATCCTTTTCTCTGTGACCTCATCCAGCCATTCTTCCAAATAGCAGAGACAGGAGATGAACTCAGGTCGAGGTGACCTACAGATTCCAGCGGGAGCACTGGGCATGGGAAACCAGGCAACGGACCTGACTGTGAGGAGCGTGAAGGATGCCCCATCATGTCTGGGAAAATTCTTGGTCTGTCCTACTCTTTTTTCTCAAATGATCTGTTGTTTCTAGACTTGAAATGTCTTGTTTTCAAAATAACATTTGAATTTTATGGTGCAATATAAATTAGCAGCCTGCCGGTGCTGGCCCAGGTAAGTCTCCTCCTGAGTTCACTGCCCCTGTGTATCACCTAAACTCTTCTACTATAAAAGGTGTCCAAACATTAAAACTTCTTCTGGCAGTATGGTAGGACACCTTCAGCAGTTCAGTTGAGTGAAATGATTGCCTGACTGGATCTGCAGTAAATGATCCTTAGTTTGCTTTATTGCAAATCTCTAGATCTTTTTAGCTTCTGGCTTGGCCAAGAGAATGATGGGGAAAACCTGTCCAAATTCCTCACATCTCCATCATGTTTTCTCTGTTGCATGTTTGAATTGCTGAACTTGTCTTTAAAAAAACCAACTAAACCAAAAAAGCTGACAGGATAGTGGAAGATGAAATGGTCATGAGACCAACATCTTCTCTTAATCCATCATAAAGCAAAGCCTTTCTTACCACTCTTTGATGTGTTCTTAGGATCATAAATGGCAGAGATTTAGAGGATTATCAGAGGCAGGATATGATTGCCCTTGGATGCTCAGCAGAGAAAATGTTGGATATTAAACTGATAGTATATGTAATCTTGGCCAGAAGACCGAGGAGAATTTTGTCCGAGCATCCCTGTGTTATCAACAGCATGGATGGCATGTGAACTTCACTTTCATGTCTACAGAATGAAATAATTCCTTCACATATGAGTAAAAATAAACATTGGGGAAAATTGCAGAATATTTCCTTCTGCTCCAGTCGAATCCGTTTCATCCAAAATGTGGCATGATGGGATAATGAACTTCTCTGTTCTTCTACACCATACCTGCACTCTGTAAAAGTCAGGTTTTGAGAAACTATTAGAAGTGGAACATTCACTTAAAATAATTCTGATTTGCTCTGGTTTACGATACCTTCGTGTCATGGGCACTGTGCTGTCAAGGATGATTCATTGCCCTCTGCCTTAGCAGAGGGCTCAGGTGCCTGAATTCAGAAGGTTGGAACTGGAGACTCCCTGCACCTTGTTACTACTTTATTTTTATTGTGGTTTGTGTGATGGCTTTATTACAGTACAGCCAGGAGTTGTACCAAACATTAATTTTGGACCAAACATTAATTTTAACATGTCAAATTATCATTGCTCTTTCAATTGTGCAGCCAAGAGAGTTTATTATTTTAAGTGCCTGATTACTTTAGCAGGTGCTCAGTTAATGGGGACTTCACTGTGTTATTTCATGTTTTTAGGTAGGGTGCAAAAAGCTCATTTTAAAAAGTCATTTTTCTTGAAATAGCTATTTTATTTGGCGTAAACCTCCTAAGCACAACCTTTATATTCCATTTTTTAACACAAAGCACACAAAAACAGCTTGGGAGGTGGAGAGCCACATTGAGATTATGATGTGGCTGAAGGATTTCTTCCATGTTCTAGTTCAGTCCTGAAACCTGGGATTATTCCCTCTTTTTTTTCTGGAAAATGTAATTTAGAGATATACAGTTTTTAATAAATAATATTTATTTGTCTATGTTTATAAGTGCTGAGAGACCTGGGGAAAAAAGAAAAAAAGGAAAAATAAAAGCATTTATTTTCTATATTCCACTATGAAATGATGCACCACAAATACTACATGTCCTAGTTTGGGGTGTCGTTGGGACTTAGGGTATCTACTTATTTTGCAGAAGTTGTTATGGGCAACTATCATTATCTTTATCTACCTATAAACAAATGAATGTATTCTGTAATATGGTTGTATTGGCATTGAAACTTTATCACTTCCAGAAAGTTTTAATGCTGCCTTAAGATATCTCCATGTTCTCTCACTTCTACTCCATCAAGTCTATAAATCTTTCTGGTGGAACAGGTGGTTAGTTTTGGTGTGAAGTCTGTTTATTGAATCACCAAGAATATTATATGTGTTCTGTTCATGAAAGCCAATCATGGCAAATGCAATCACTTAAAATAAAAAGGAGAACAGGAAAAAATATTCTCAGCATGGAGGCTGCTGGAAGTCAAGATGTGATGAAGAAGAAGATAACACATGTAACATTTTGTGTTTTATTACTATCAGTAAGAGAAAGAAGGCCTAAATTCGGCAGTTGTTAAAATCCTGATATAAACATGCTTAGAAAAGATCAGGTTGAGGTTTGTTGGGCAGATTGCACACAAGGGTTTTTTATGTACTAAATGAGCTTGGGAGGGGGAGGAGAGCAAAGCAAGGAGCAGGATTTAAGTGCAGCAGCTGAGTGCTTTCTCCTTTCCTCAGAGTCCCTTTCCTTGCATTAATCTGTGTCCATTGACCATAGCAAAATAATTGAATTTGCTTTTCAAATCAGTTGAATCTCAGATGGGGCAAATGATACTTGCATTTGCTTTATGACTGTTAATGGTTTTAAGGTGAAAGAGGGTAGATTTAGATTGGATATAGAAAGAAATTTTTCCCTGTGAGGATGGTGAGGCCCTGGCAGAAGTTGCCCAGAAAAGCTGTGAATGCCCCATCCCCTGGAGCGTTCAAGGCCAGGTTGGATGGGGCTTGGAGTAACCTGGGATAGTGCAAGATGTTCCTGCCTGTGTCAGGGGATTAGAACTAGATGGTGTTTAAAGGGCCTTCCAGCCCAAACCATTCTGCCCTTCTGATTATGTGATGTCATAGCTTCAGTCACTGCTGAGCTGGGAAGATGAAGGTTTGAACTCTGATCTCTTTGGAGAGCTGCATCTCAAGCACTGTCAGGACTGTGTTGTGTCTAATGCTACACTGGGTTTAGAGGGTGCTAAGTGAGTGCAAACTTCCCTTTGCCACGAGTGGCGTGGACTTTTCCTGGGACAGCATTCCTGAAATTGACTTCGGTCATCTCCTGCAGCTCTTGACATTGTACCAGTACCTGCATGAGAAATATCGCCGTCAAGGCAAGGCTGTGCCTCCCAGCTCCACTCCTCTCTGCCTCCGTTTATTCTTCTTCAAATTGGTAAATCATATGACAATAAACAGAAATACTCTCAGTGAAGAGAGAAGGGGAAACTGTTGTTTATCTGGTCAGGTGGTTTAGATTAGCAGTGATGCTGGTCTGTATTATGTTACTTTAAATCATTGTGTCCCAACAGGACATAAATTATGAAGATTGTTACAGTATGTTTCATCCAATGTAAGATCAACAAATCGGAATAATTTTTCTAATAGGAAAATCAGTGCTTTGGCAAGGTTATTGTTGAAGAATTTAATTTAACTTGAGCTTTGCTTGCATTATTTCTTAATACATAAAAACTATTTGCATAATGTACCACGTATAAACATTTTTAGAATCAAAGGCAAGAATGCCTTTTCCAAGATTACATAGAGTGGCAAACTACTTAGAATAGATCAGTGTTTGTGCTTTTGCTGTCAAAAATGTTTGATATAGAGCTGGCAAGCTGGTTTCTTAACTGACATAACTGTAAACAAGTGTTGGGAGATAGAAACAACATTCTTTGGAGAACATGGTGTAAAGGTTTGCACGTTCTCTGCTGCACATCTAACACAGCAATGTTTACAGCTGCAATAGGAATGTATATAGGTAACTTTTTTTAGAGTGTAAAGCAACATTGCACTTTTGTGTAAATGATGTATGCAGATAAGTATGGGGGATGCGAGTGGTCAGCTCTGGATTTTCAAAGAACATTGTGAATGCAGAAAAGCATTGACAATTCAGTTGTAAATTAGAGTTGGGGGGGATTTTACAGTTTCAGATCTTGCTATGAAGACAGAAGTGGCATCTCTGTCCACGCCAGAGTGTCTCTGGTATTATTCTTCCATCCTTTCCCCTCATTAGTATCCTTCAGAGTTAAGAGCATTGCTTTCCCCAGTCACAAGTGATGCCGTGGAATGGGAGGGTTGCCTCCATTCACAATATTTTGCTGCTTGACCTATTAAAGAAAAGAAAACCAAATTTCTACCAGTGGTTCATCAGTTGTTGTTCACCTTCAGACCCTGTTGGCTGCCCCCCATGCCAGGATGGGGTGGAATGGAGAGGGAATCATAGGCACAATGCCTGATCTGCCTTTCCATGCCTTGAAGCCTCAGCAGAGAGATGGGGGACATGAGTAACCTGAGTTTAGCTCTATTTTGGTGCAAGATTATTTGCATTCTTAATTACTGTCCCATTCATGGATTGATGTTAAAAAGGGGGGGAGGGAGCAATGAGAAGATATTCACCTGATTTATGTTGTGTATGAATCCAGACACAGACAGAAAAAAGGAGGAAAATACGAAAATATGTAATGCCATGTGGATCCAGTGTCCCTGAGGATGGTTCAGGCAGACTGATGATGTCAACAGAGAAGAATCCCAATATGGGCATGTGGTTTTGGGAATGAATGCCTGTCCTTCTGTGCTGCCATCACCTTAAATACTAGTTAGATTGCTCTCTTTTTTTTGTGTTTGAACTATATTGTAATTTTCAGATAAAGAGTATAGCTTTGTGACGTGATTTATGCATATTTATAGGTTAAAAGCATTTTGTGATGGAGTAAATAGAATCAAAAGGGAACAAAGTCCACTTTTTCCCCAAGAGCACAACAGAAAATGTCATGAGAGCCCTTGTGACTAGCAGCTAATTCTGACTTACAGTATCTTGACTTTAAAGATATTTTTTTCCTTTTATCTGCTTGTAGCTCACTGTTAGGTAGTAATGTCAGCTGGATATGTGAAAGCTTCCTGGAGTTTGGGAGTGAACCTTAATGATTGATTTTATTGTTACGAGTGTCAACTGCTAAGGAGAATACATACTGTACCCTGGGTACTTTTTACTCAGGTGAGTGGAGAGCAAATGTGTGAGGTGTAGTCATCTCCTGTGTAACAGTGTCACTGTAACCTGAGTAAGTGATTAATTTCCCACTGATAAATGGTACAGATGCAGCCTGGGTGGTGGGGGAAGGGAAGACAGGTAGTCCCTCACACTGCAGGTCAGGGTTAATGCTACCTCCAGCATTATAATGACAGATGGGAGGCAAAAACCTTAATGTACTTGTGATTAGCACATGCTTTCCTTGGCTGGGCATCCAGAGGATTTAAGAGGCCTGAGTGCACACTTCATTTTAAAACAAACAAACAAATAAAAAGTGTGCATGGTTATATTGTTGAGCCTTTCAGCTGTTTTGCTTAAATAGCTCCACTTCAAGTCAAGTACTGTCAGCTGCTTGCTTCTGGAGATGTACAGGGATGATCCATCACAGGGGACTTGCAGTGGGTGATGTATGAGCACAACACAACGACCTGTGAGCCTTTGATGTATAACTCATCAAGATAATGTTGGCAAGCATTGTACAAAAGCAGCGTGTTTAAAAAGTATTAAGATGAATGGATTCCATGCTTAAGAAGTGTGAAAGGAAGAATAATAGCAGATTAGCTCCATGATCCTGCAGTTCTCCCAGAGCTGTGCAGTGCTGTGCAGAGCAGAGGAGTGGATGAAATTTCCTGTTTCCTCTCACTTCTGACAGCAAGGTGTCTGGCCCTGGTTTTCCCATTCTCAAGCAACGAAAGTAACATTAAGTCTTATTTTGTGATAGTGGATTAGATCAGTTTCAAGAGCAGCTTGATCAGTCTCAAAACATGAGCTAGCTGAATTCTTTTAAAGTTTACCTTGGGTTTTTTCACTTTTTTAGTTAGCTTGTTTTTCTAAGAGTAGCCCTGATTTTTATCTCATGGAGACATAATAGGGCTGCTAGTATTTAAGAAGCATTTTAGATGTGATGTTACGACTAAACACCATCATTTTTTAGTTCCTTCTTTCATGATCTTAAAAGACATGAAGAAAACGTACCAGCGCATCCAAGGCATCTTGTCCATGCAGGATTGCTTCACTCCTTAGTTATATTGCTCTTCATGGGTCATTGCAGGAACTCTGCACTCTGCCACCCACCCCTTGGATGGTGGGATCTACTTATATGGAGTCCCCTGAATGTCTGGATATTTTTTTAGCCCAAATGTCCTAAAAGAGTTAGGTTAAAAATTTGTCTAGTATGTCTATTACTGAAAAAACAGAATACTTCATAATATTTATTACATCAAAGTCTCTTTTAATACCTCTTTATGGTTTCTAGAAAATGTACAAACTCTTTCTTTCTCTTGTCTTTTTATTTTTGAGGGAAATATCAGAAAAAGTTCTTGTCTGGGGCTGAGGTACTGCAGATCCCTGTTATTAACAGAGTGAAACTCAAGACTGTGTTGGGTCTTACTGTCATGAGTGAAGTGGTTGTCCCACTTCTATCCAGAAATGTGTGATGGTCTGATAAACTCTGCCCACCAGTGCAGTCTTGACAATGATCTTGCACCGCAGACTGCATAATAATTTTCATTATTTTTAATTAAAGTTGAAGAAGTGCAGACTCCTGCTCAAATTAAAGTTGGTTGTGTTGCCGGAATGCGGTAATTACTTTAATTGATCACAAGATAGTTTCCTTGATCACCAATTAGACCAAATTACCGATCAAGTTTCAAGACGTGAAGAAATGTCCAAACTGATTTTGTGTAATAGAGTTTTCATATCTAATCAAACCTAAAGATCTTTTCCTTCCAGAGCCAGTTGTATTTTCCCAAAGAAAGGTTAAGGCTCTACAAATATAGAGGTGATTAATAAACAATAGCATTCCAATTCATTTATTTAGCGAAGGAAGTATTTAAGACCCTAATGGAGATTGTGCTGGTGAAATTGCTCAGTAGAACCACAGCTCATTTTTTTAGTGAGAGATACATTTTGTATGTAATAAAGTAAACTAAAATGCAAGGAATAAGTTGCTGTGGGTAATGTGCAATGAGGGAGAATGTCTCCAAGCAATGCAGGGCATGCACGAAGGCAGGCAGGCTTCATCCTTCATTGTGACACTGGATTGCCCTGACTGGGACAGTTGAGGGCAGCTGGAGCAACAAGAAGCAGGACGTGTCCTGGGGAGAGTCCTCTGTGCTGGAATTTATTCTTTTTCATGAGTTGGACAGCCTCGAATTGAGTAGTCTCTGGTAGGGTGAACAGTTTTGTGACCGATGTCCATTTTATCCAGCTGGAGACTATTCTCTGTGGGGAAGGGGCAGTGGGATGTCATGTTGGTGCACTGACTGGGGGATTTGGTGGTCTCCTGATGAGGAGGATTTGTCATCTGAAGTATGAAGGAAGTCTACAGAGCAAATTAATTTTTTAGAGTAATTTGCTTGTGTAATTCTTTCTGTGTCCTTTCGTTAGCGCAGTGATTATTGTCTCACCATCAGTGACTGTTTGCAGTGTGACCTGGGTTTATACCTGGGTGGGTGAGTTCCTGGGATGAACAGACACCAATAGAGCATACACAAACCTGCTAGGGGGTTTTATAAATTTATTCTTATTTTTTCCCTTGCTGTCTATTTCAGTACAGGCAGTTTGGTTGCAGACACATCACTGTTTTCAACTCTTGAGGATATATCTGTATATAGATTGCTATGTTGAAAATAGCATTCTTATTAAGACCACGGACACTAAAAACCTTTACATCAACACTATTAATGGAGAAGTTTTCCAAATCATTGCTAACATCTGATGCACAACTTGCAGCTTTTTACTTCAAAGCATGCTGCTGAAACATGGGTAAATTTTTAAAAGTAATTGTTCACTCAGAGTAAAACTAAACTGAGTGAGAGCTTCAAGGGAAGTTAGATTCTTCTGAATTTTGGAAAGCACTTGGGTCAAAGAAGAAAAGCTTTTTAATTGCTGACAGTTTGGTGATTTCCAAATCACAAACCTCATTGGAATGATTTTCTCTGATTATAACGTTTGCATTAATTTGACTGGCAAAGCGACCAACAAAGTAATTTTTCATCCAGGCACCAATTCTTTTTTTTCCTTAAAGGTTTTTGCAATTTGTGAGAGGGAAAAAGACTTGAAACTATTATCAACCATTATATGTTATTCATTGACCACATGTTTGTTTGAAATGGCCATCGCTTGGTGGAATGCGGGCTATATACATTCTCATCTATAAATTAGCACTAAAAACCTACCTAAATCAGGTATGGTTTTGTGGAGCTTGTTGTATTATAATCTGAACCAGACTGTAATGTGGATGTTCCTCCAGCTTTACATGTTAATTCAGGTCCTGAACCCAATGGATGGAACTTGGTATGAACAAAGCCTGCTGCTGACAGGCATCCTGCTCACGCTCCCAGGCCCTTCGGGCCCCACTGCATAACTACAGTCTTTATTTGCATGGACATTCTAATTTGCTTTATAATTCAGTGATTTTCTTCTAAGTATTTTGGCAAGGGCCTGGTATTATTTTCCTTTTGAGCCTATGATAAAACCTGCGTCCTGGGGGAGCATGTAGGGACAGAGGATTGGAAAACCTATTTTAACTCATTTAAAGGGAAAACATGTCTCATAAAGCAGAGGGGCAGGCCCACCTGCTGCCTTTTTCTTCCTAGTAAAATAAATAGCAAAATGGTTAAATGGAGGGATGTGTTTCTGGAAGCAGTGTTGATTATACTGTAGCGTGGTTCTTAATTAGAAATGGCACATTTCTAAGATGCAGTAGGGGATGGGGGACTTGAGATGGATGTTTAAAATCCCTGCTGATGCCAGCAGTAAAATCATTGCTGTCATGCAATAGCTTTGAGTCCTGGGCTAAGTCACATTGAGCAGGGTGATTTACCAGGGTGTGCAGGGGGTCATTTCAACTGTACTGGGAAATGCACCAGTGGCATGAGATGTTAAATGCCTGTTGAGCACACACAAACCCATGGTGCAGCCATCCGGGGCATCTTGAGGAGATTTTGAGATTTTTGGAGTGAATCTTGCCTCCACTGCCAGTCCTGGCAGGTGGAGGAGTATTTTCCTCTTTGCTCTCTCTTTCCCTAGGCTTTTGGATTTATGACACGTGTTGCTCTACAAGCAGAGAAGATGAATCACCATCCGGAATGGTTTAATGTCTACAGCAAGGTAACGTGTTCACCATTCCTAGTTACTCACACAGCAGTGGAGTTAAGGAGACCAAACCACTGCCCCACTCTCTCTGCCTTTATTTGTAGCTTGTCTGCAAGGTAAGGGAATGGGAAATGTCTCTATGAAGAGATTTGAGATTTTAAAGAGATACTGAGATTTGCAGTGGTGAGGAATCAGGAATGAAGCTCTTTGCGCCTGCTGCCAGCTGTATGGTTGAGGCCTGTGGCTTCACCTCTCTGATTGAGATCTAAAAGTAAAACAGAAGCCTTTAAACTTTTATTTAGCCAACCTGAATAAATTTCTGTTTTAAAACTACTCACCAGCTTTCATTCCTGTCTGTGCAGCAGGTCAGGAACTCAGCAGTGTAGGGTAGCAGACTGTTGGTACCTAAATGGGAGCCTGGCAGTCTCAGTTTAGATTTGATTTTTTAAAAATTGTAGGCTCCTATGTCTCAACATAGCAGCTTATAAAATTTATAATATTACCTAACTGATGGTGGTCTCATATTTACAAGGGTTACAAGGATTACTGCAATCCTCGACTGAAAGGTGCTGTGTGAAGGGAGAAATTATTGCTCTCCCTTCAGTTTTATTTTCTAATACTTCTCATTGCATTATATCACATTGTTTGTTGTAGCATTTAGTGAATAAATGGCAATCCCACTAAAAATATACCAAAAGAAAGGACTTGTGGACAAGCAGCCTGTAGCTCAGACCACCACCCCCAGAGCAGGACATCCCACCTCTCCCTGCAGCTGAAGCTCCCAGCAGAGACTCTTTCTCATCAGGCCTTCATGTCACCCTGTTCAAGGGACATTAAATGATGACTGGAAAAAAACCTGATCACCTACTCTTCCTGATTTTCTTGGATTTCTAAAATATTCAGAATTTGTCTTTATTTTCCTTTTGAGTCTTCCCAAAATACCAGTCAAAGGCAAGACAAAATAATGCCCAACTTGTTATCTGGCTCAGTCTAAACAGACCAGTGAGGCAGCTGTGTCATCAATACCTTATTTTTTTTCCTTTTTTTTTAATTAATCTGCAGCAAGCTGAAGATTTTTTTCACCTTTGAGACGCTGTTTTTAAACAAAATGTGAGCCCCTGACACAGCTCTTGGCAGCTTGGTCACTAGCCCGGGTTCTTAATGAAACTGATCCATGGAATTTAAATGTAAAGAGTGAATGATTTAATCAGACACCTTTTCTTGGATGAAACCCAAGAATGCAAAGCCTGTGTTATTCTGCAAAGGGGCTCATCTGGTGAGATTCCAGGCTCTGTAAAGCCTCCTCACCTACAGCATTTTCTGGTTTACATGAGCAGAGAGGGTCCAGCTTGGTGCTTACCAGGAGTACCACATAGAACCAGCTCACTATGGAGACACATGCTGTTCCCAATGAACTGCTGTTCAGTTTATGTGCCAGAGATCAAAATGCCTTTGTAACCTCTTTCTTTTCCTGTGTGACAGGTTCAGATAACTCTGATTTCCCACGACTGCGGTGGACTGACCAAGAGAGATGTGAAGCTGGCTCAGTTTATTGATAAAGCTGCTGCCTCAGTTTAACCAGGATGTAAATAGCTTTAATACAGTGTCCACCTATATTTTGTGTTTAAATGGGATCCCTCTTTCCTTGTAATCCTGATTTCCAAAACCTGTTGAGGGAAGATACTTTATAAAAGGAGTGGCTGAGCTTGTCTGACCTTCAGTACCTTAGTCTTGAGACCCCTTTAGATCCCTGTGCTTGTCCTTTCCAGTTGCTGGCTCTGCAGGAGGATTTAGTGGATAAACCAGCAATAAATAAGTTTTCCACAATTCCACAATTCTTTTTTAGAAACTAAACTGAGCTGGAATGAAACCAGGAGCCCACCCATGTATGTTGGTGTTCCCCAAGCCCACAGGACTGGTGGCAGCTGCTGTATGAGCTTCCTCCATGCCTGGCCACTTCCCTCCTATAGATTTGTACATATCTGCACTTCAAACCATGTAAGAGCAGCCTGGCCAGGTCAGTCAGTCCCCTCTGGCTTGGTACCATCATCTCTGCCAGTGACCAGTGACAAGTGCAAGGACACTGGGGAGAGCAGTGCAAGCTGCTGCTGATGTGTCCTTGGAGTTGCAGCTCAACTGGCAGGAACAGCTGTGTCCAGAGTTGCTGCTTGAGAGCTTTTCCCCCCATCTGACAGTATAGAATCACATAACCACAGACTGGTTTGGGTTGGAAGGAACCTTAAAGCTCATCTTGTTTCACCCCCCTGCTGTGGGCAGGGTCACCTTCCACTAGATCAGTTTGCTCCAAGCCCCATTCAGGTTGGCTTGTACACTCTCATGTGCAGGACTGGATCTTGTAGTTACTGAAAACTTTAGCGCTGGCATTGCAAATGCAAAAAAGTCCCAGTGAGCTCTCACACCGTTAAATAAAGCATGTGCTTAAGTGCTTGGCCAGGTCAGTGCTCGGCCGGGTCAGTGCTTAGCACCCTGCAGGATTGAGCCACTGTTGGTGGTGTAATGCTCCAGTACCTGCTGGATCAGATGGGGGGGTGGCTTGGCCAAGTGCCTGGAGTCCTGGCCAGGGCTGCCAGTGGTGAAGGAAGTGGCATTAGCAGGATTCTTGCTAAGCTGGTCTTGACTGAATGCTATGCTCACCCACTTTTTTTCTTCATAGCTAGAATTACTTGTTGCAAACGTTGTTGCAGGAGTTGCAGATCCCACTGACAGCACTTAAAATCTTTTTTTCTGCGGTTTGAAATGTCTTTGTTTTTATCCTATGATCCTCCCCGAGACAGATTTCCAGTGCCGGCAGGGAGATTTCATCCTGCTTAAAGCTTGCAGGAGGGCCTCCCCCTGCAGTCCCCCTGCCGAGTGTCCCCAGCATGCTCTGTCATGTCCTGTGAGCAGCTCCGCTCCCGGGAGATTGACACCTCTGAAATGCCGGAGTGCATTGCTCAGATGACACCGGCGGCACAGCCACCAGCTACCGAGAAGTGAGATGCACAACTGCCAAAATCTATATCGGGGGTATATGTGAGGTGTGTGGTCTCTCAGATATTTTGGGATGCAAAATGTCATGGGCTGCCACCCAAGTGACTGTGCGGATAAAATGAGAAAGATATTTTTTGTAAATCCTTAGCAAGCACACTATCACGTGCTAATTGGTCACACACAAGGAAGCAAGATGTTGGGGTTTATTGTCAGTAACCCTACTTGGGATATTAAGTTAATACCTAAAAAGACCCAAATTCAGACTTCATGCTCAGCTGTTCTTTTCTCACAAGTGCCTTTCCCCAGTGAAGTGGAGGATTTCCCTGATATGGTTTGAAAATGGTCACTGTTGTGAAGAGTGAATAAAACTAAAACAAACAACCAGGCTGTGATGTCTCCTGTTACTGGTGGGGAAGTGAAATGAGCTTCAAAGTTTTGACAACATCTCTAATGAACTGTGAAAAGTCTGTTGTTCAGAATTTATATATAACACGTGGGCTTTGAATAAAACCAATAAAATCGAATTCCTCCTTTGTAATTTGTTTCTTTATTATTGTACATATGTGACAAAGCTGTTTAGTTTGAAGATAAATTTAAGAGAAATAATATTTAGTTACTGGGAGGTCTTTGGTTTAGAATATTGATACTTATTTACATATTCTGAGGGAAAAAAGTCCAACTAATTCAGCTCAGAGAGCTGCATTGTCTGGCTATGGCACAAAGCTGTGCTGGGGGTGTTGAGAATCCTGACCAGCAAGGAGGCAAAAATTCTCAGGAATAAGAAGGATGGCTTTGAAATGCTTCAAGTTTCATGGTCAGTGCTTATTTAGCCATCATTTTAATCATTTACCCATAATGTAGTCATTTCTTGATAACTTATGGAGCATCCCACAAACCTGTAAACAAGGTGAGCATTGCTGTGAAATGTAAATAATAATCTTAAAATTGGACATGGGGAAGGGATGGACAGTCTCCCTGAGCTGGAACTTCATAGCAAGCTTGGACAGCAAGGATTTAGTGGTAGGCGCTGGTTTGGGGTCAGGAAACTCAGCCTAAGGCTCCTCTTGAGAAAAGCATAATTTGCTCTGCTCTGAGCAAAAGTAGCTTTGAGCCTTTCCCAGGTGGTGGCATTGCTGGAGCTGTGCTGCTCTGTGAAGATAGGGCTCAAGCATCTGCCAAGCATCTGTCCAAATGCAGCTTCCACTGCTGTGCTGGCTTCTCCTCCCAGGCAGCTTGGTACCTGCTCCCCAAGAGCCCACCAAGTTGCACCCCAAGGCAGAATGTTGCTATTCCTGCAGTCACTTTTCCCCGTTTGCTTCCAGGTTCAGATCACCAGCCACCACCAGATTAAATATTCCCCTGGAGATTTAGGGTTTTCTTTGCTTTAAGGCTGATTGTGGCTTGAAATATTTGGATAATTCAAATCAGAAATAGCCTTCTTGCCAGCAACTCTCCTGTGCTGAGGCTGATATAACTTACTGTGTCACCCCTACCAACCTTGACCGTGGTGTATGGGAAACACTGTCCCTCGGAGACCCTCCAGTGGTGCTGTGTGGCCACAGGAAATTAAAAGGCAGAAACTCGAGGCTGAGAGAGCAGAGTAGGAGAGATGCCTGCAGTGTGCTGTGTTGGAATCACTGCTCAGCTCCTGTGGGGCTGTAGTTAAGATCTTCCCAGCATCAGCTCTGAAACAGGGCCAGAGAATAATCCTTTTCTTTCCCCATAGTGGGAGCTCAGGTCCAGTAAACTGCAAAAATCATTGAAATGAGAGGCAGTGGCATCAGATGTACTATGGGGCTCTGGGAGTGGGGTCCCACAGCTCTGCAGGAACACATTAGAAAGCAAACGTTTGTGAGTTATGGCTCAGTCTGGATGCAGCAGCATTCCTCCTGCCCTTCCTCCTCCTGGCCGCCCAGACTGATGCTGGAGTGGCTGGAGAGGAGGTGGGTTTTCTGTTAATTAACCTCTCTTGCCTCGGACGGTTTGGACATGAGAAAGCTGACAAGGACGTCCTCACCCAGCCAGCTCTCCAGGCTGGAAGGATTGATTGATGTGGTTACTTTTAAAATGTACATGACACATCCCTGGCTCCAGGATCACAGAGGGATCACAACATCCCTTGGGACATGTCCAGGCTGCTGTGCTGTTCATCGCTGCCTCTTCATTGGCCTTGTCTGGAGCCTTGGGGGTTCAGCAGAGTAAAACCACAAGGTGAATCCCATTGGAATTTTTGGTTGGTTTATGTGCACTAGATGGCTCAGCACAAGGTCAGGGGTGCAGCATCCATGGATTTGGGTGATGAGCACAATTCCCAGGTTGCCCCATCCCTGCTCCAGCATTGTCTTTGTGCTGTCTTGTAACCTGCCAGGTCCTCAGCCCTGCTTTGCCTTTCCCTCCTTTGAGGGACTTTTTAATCCTGCAAAAAACAACTTTGAAAGCTTTGCACTTTTCACAGCTTCTATATGTGTGCATTTCCTCTGGCCCTTTCAGCCTTGGATTAATGAGGGGATTGTCAATTAAGTTAATGAATTCTGTATGAGCTAGTTTCAATTTTTTACCACAGTTTGCTCCAAGAAACAAATATTTTTGGCTTTCTCAAAGTTATACCTCGGGAAACCTGTGTGTGTCCTGGTATAAGTGCTCACAGAGCACTCGCAGCACGGAGCTGCTGACTAATTGAAGTAAATTGGCAATTGTTAATGCTCTTTCTCCTAAAGATCCAAGTCAAGGAGCAATCATGGATATGAGCTATCCCACTGGCATGTTTACATAAAAGCTGAAGATCTGTCGCAGAGCTGGATTCTTTGGTGAGGAACTGGCAACTCATTTGCAAGTGAACTCTGGAAAGAGCCCAGGAATGGCAGCCAGAGGTTCTCTGGTCAGAGTCAGCTGGTCCACATGGACTGCAGAGATGCTAGAGCCTTGGGAAGGGCTCCAGTGAGAGCACAGGTCTGTGCTCAGGCTCCTGCACCGATTCCAGACATGATGGGTGCACAGGAAAGGGAGGATGATCCCCTAAAGCTCAAAGGCACAGCCCTTCATGGGAGTGCTCATCAGTTTTTGCTGTTAGCCAGGTGACAGGATGGGGGGGATGCTCTCCACCTCACTGCTGGCTGCTCCCACCTTGGCATGGAGGCAGGCTGTTCCCCTGGGATGCCAGGAAGGATGATACCCATGTCCACACAGCATCACCATGGCTGATTTCCTCCTTCTGATTGGAGCAGGTGTGTGCCTAAACTGCTCATCAATGCAAACCCAGTAAACTAAGAACAATCAGCCCATGCTAATGCCGGAATTTTGTCTATCCAGGAATTTGCCTCAGCATTTGCCTCTATAGTTTCATCTGGAAGTGACCTCATAAGGTGGTGACATCAAACAGCAAGTTCCACCCTCCAAGCCATGCCAAGAGTCACTTGGGGAAGGTAAGAAGCACCCAGCTGTTTCATGGAGACATTTTGGAAATGGCACATGGAGCACCCAGATTCTCCCTATGACAAATGCGTTGCTTCCAATTTTCTTACTAGATCCTTACAGCATTTACTTGAGGCTGTTGTGTGTTGCAAAGTGTGTTCCCTGTGCTATGGCCTGGAAAGAATGGATGGAGGACATGGGGTGTTGGCCCCTGTGGCACTTGGGGTGGCTTCCAGTTCACTGTCCTCCCCTGTGCCATTGCCTGCACGGGCCCAAAGTCTATGAAATGCATTTCAGCTTCACATCCCCTCACCTGTTTCATACGTACCATTCTTAAAATGCAATTGTTTGCTCCTTTACTAGGCAGCCCTTTCCCCCTTGTGGTTTTGGTTCAGCTAGCTTAAGCACCCTTAAGCACTCATTTTTCACATTGAAAAACCCCTCTTGGTCACACTCCTTGATTTTCTTGTCTTACAAAAGCCAGCTATTGTATGCAAACCTCTGAGCCTTAACTGTATATCCCAGTAATATGTAGTCAGGCCTGGCTAATGTCAAGAAACCCAGTCATGAGCATCTGAGGTTTCTGAGAGCTCTGGCTGCAGGACCAGGCTCCCCACAGGGAGGTAGGGGCACGTGCCAGGCTCTGAGGGGCCAGTGGGGTGCATGACGTGTGGACAGGTGAGCAGGACCCCCGTACACTGGGCAGTGACCCATGATGCTGACTGTGGTGGAGTGAGCTGCCTCACACATGTAACGGTCCCTGTGGGAAGAGATATGTTGTTTGGGACATTTAATGTGAAAGTGCTGGCTCAGTGTACAGGGTCTGGCAGCCACAGGCAGCTCTCAGGGCTCATCTCCCCCTCTCTCCAGGTCACAGACCTTTCTTGCTGTTTACATCAATGAGCAACTTATAGCCAACTGCACCCTGGGCTGCTTCAAAATCAGCATCACCAGCAGTTCGAAGGAGGGGTCTCTCCCCCTCTACTCCACTCTCATGATACGTCACCTGCAGCACTGTCACCAGTGCTGGGGCGCTCAACAGGAAAGATGTGGCCTTGATAGGGCAGGTCCAGAGGAGGCCCAGAAGGTGCTCAGAGGGGTGGAGCAGCTCCGGTCTGGAGACAGGCTGGGAGGGTTGAGGCTGTTTAGCCTGGAGAAGAGAAGGTCTGAGTGCCACATTCAGTGCCTAAAGGGCCTACAGAAGAGCTGGAGGGGGACTTTGGACAAGGGCCTGAAGTGACTGGAGAAGGAGGAATGGCTTCACACTGGCAGGTTTAGATTAGATATTAGGAGGGAATTCTTCACTCTGGGGGTGGTGAGACATTGGCACAGTTTTCCCAGAAAATTTGTGGCTGTCCCATTCTTGCAAGTGTTCAATGCCAGGTGGGATGGGACCCTAAGCAACCTGATCTAGTTGGTGGCATCTCTGCCCATGGCAGAGGGTGGAACGAGATGGTCTTTAAGGTCACTTCCAAACCAAACCATTCTGGAGATCAATGATCTCAGAACATGCTCCTCACTGTCTTTGCCCCGTGTGTCTCACCTGTGGACAGCCCCACACACACCCACCTAGAGGGGACAACCCATGGTTTCCAGACCCTCTGCATGCTCAAGCTCCTCAAGTACAGCAGAGGGATGAGTGTGGAGCTCTGCTCAATGGTTAAGCCACACCAGAGCGGGGGATCCAAACCCAGGAGCCGGGTGAGGCTCTCCTGTACCCAAGTGTCAGGGGCCACCTGGCCCAAGAGGGGCTGATGCTTGTATTAGCTTATGAGAAAAGGTGAAAATTAATAATTACTGATTTTTTGAGATGGCTTGGCCATTGTATTCTTGCACATTTTCTTTTTCCCTAAAGAAGGGAACTTTTTTTTACTACAGAGGAGTAGACACAAAAAACCCTTTCTATAAAATATAGGACATGTCCTATTCTTGGTCTATGTGTATTTTTCTCCCCAGCACACCATCTCCTACTTTGTTTTCTCCTGATGAATCTGGAGGTTTATTTTTCAGCAAGGACCTTATGTGGGCAATGAATGCTCAGCCAGAATTTCTGCCTGTAATTAATTGGCTGGGTAGCCCACCAGAAGTGGGATGTTTATGGGCACAGGGCTCTTATAATGTTCACTTCTGAGCCTTCATTCCTCTAGTTTGGATCGTAAACTTCACTTATCACCAGACTTTTATATGTTAATTATTCTGTGTCACTGGGAGAAGGGAGGACATGCAGAAATGCATGAAATAATGAATTATTTAGACATGGGGGGTTAGATGCTCCAGTTTGGGCTGACTGTCTGTGAGAGAGAAAATTGATGCATGGCAAAGTAGGGAGACATTTAAATCAGGATAAGTGTGTGTTTGTTGGTGGAGCCTCACACTCTGAACTTGTGGAACCCAGTGCCAGGAGATGCCTCACCTGGAGACCATGAGGAAGAAAACCTGTAGGATAAGATTTGGCACCACTCTCCCCTGAGACACTTAAAATGTTGAGGTGCTTTGAAAAAAATCCCACTCAGCACAAATCTGCAAGTTTAAGAGAAGAAATTACTTCAAAAATTTGGGCCGTGTAGGATTAGGTTTTGATGGAAGTCAGTGAGACTTAACACCTAAGGGACTGAGACCACTGGGAAATTGCATCCTGGTTTTGGGTGAGAATGCCTAGAATGGCATTACTGCGGGAAAAAATTCCAAACAGAAAAATTCTTTAGTGTCTTACAGTCCCTTCCTGTTCCAGGGATGCTATAAATATCCTGCCAAGACCTACCACGCTGCTGTTCTCCAGCTCCAGGGGCATTTGGTACTTGGCTTTGTGTCCTGACCTGAAGAGACAAGTGCCCTGAGCTACTTGGCACCCCAAGAAACAGCACCTCTTTGCCTAAAATTTGTTTAAAATGTGATAGAGCCATCTTGATGCATTTTGCTGAAGGTGCAGGAGGCTGTTTATGCCTCTGTGTGTATTGTTATTAATTGAAGCCTAAATTAGCCCTCAACAGGTTAGTAGTATTTAATGCAGAGAGCTCAAACATGCAACACATTCTTGGCATGTTTCCCTTTATTAATTAAAAACCTCTTTAAAACACTCTGCCTTCCACCTTGGAGCAATAAATTTCCACCTTGAGGAAATAATTTCCTTGTTGTATTCCATACAGAGACGTTCTGTTAGCTGCGATCCCTGTTTCAGTGTAGGCCCCACTCAGCTTTATTTCAATTTCAAAATAAAACTTTCAAAAGGCCAGGTTTTTCTGTTAAAACAAAAAAAGGGGAGGGCAGGGGATAAACCTAAAAAATCAACTTTTCTGCTTTTTAAAAATATATTTGGGATTAATTTCAATGCAGTTTACTGCTTGTGCAGACTGTGAACCACAAAGCTCCTTCTTAATAAGAGCTCACAGGACTCTGAAGCAGTCCTGAAGCAGGCAAAGAATCCTTGGCAGCCCCAAATGAGCTGATGGTCCTGGAGGACCTGGCCTGCCTGCAGTTGCTGGTTGAGTTTTATGGTCCTCCTGTCACCCCCAGCTCTGGGTGGCTGGTTTTCTTTATGACCATGTGCCCCAGCCCAAACTTGCCCAATGTCATGACATAACCTGGCAAAAACGTCACCTGATTTTAGGGGCTGAATGGCTTTTGTTCCCCTGCTAGTCCCAGGCTGTGCCTGCCAGAGACCTTGGTGCACAGGGAGGTAGGAAAGGTCCCTTCTGGTTCCTCCAGGAGTTCATACCAAACTCAGTAGGTTTAGAGGTGAGAGATGATTGCAGACTCCTGTCTCTTGTCCTGACCCATCCTGCATGGCAGGGGAGGAACAGCCAGGCACTGATATTGTTCTATCTCCAGTTTGTGCTCAGAACATGAGCAACCAACCCTGTCACACTGGAGCAGGTGGGCTGTGGGCAGTCAGCACTGTCTGCAAATGTCAGATGTTTGGCAGGGAAAGATGTAGATGAACTGCTTTCAGTGGAGGAAAAATTTCCTTTTCTTTCCTTGCCTACTTTTGTAATTATCCAAGCTGTAGATCCTATGCACCTCCTTGGTAGGTTCATCACATGTGCAGCTAAAAGTATTCGAACCACACACAGACCTTTAAGTATCCTAAAGGTGGGGGAAAGCTCTTAATCAGTTTTGTTGTGCTTTGTCTGAGTTTGTTTAACTTCAAAGGGAAGATTAAAAAGAGACCCTTTTAGGCCATGTCAAGCCAAGAACCCTGTCCAGAATAGCTTGGACTAATTTTCTGTGAGCACTTGCAGGAGGTGATGCTCCTTCCCATGCTCTCACAGCCCAGGGATGTGACATATCCAAAATGCTGCTGTGGACTTGAAACACGTTCTACAGGAAAGCTCTGCACTGCTTGATAAAGGGCTTTTGCAAAGCTGACTTGAAATAAATGCAGTAAAGCTGCCACTGAAATGTAAATTATTAGAGCAACACAGAGCAACATGACTCCCTGCTTCCCCCAACTCTTCTGCTCATTCTTGCTTTTAGCAAATGTAATTTAAAAATAACCAGTTCGGGATGACTTGGTTGAGAGTGTTCTTGCCTTTGGGCCAGAAAGTCACTTGTTCAGTACTAGACTGAGTGGGTCAGTGATTCGGGTCCCACACAATGGCAGGGGTCCCTGCAAAGCTGCAAGTCCTGCCTGACTGGGTGGGCACTGGGGACACCCCAGGCTTCCCCCTTGGGATGAGCATCCCCATGCCATCAGCACCCAGGAGCTCCTGCTCTGCCTGGCACATCTGCCTTCTCCAAAAGTACATTGGGGATGGGGATCACAGACAACCCCATTTCCAGCCAGCAGCTGGTGTGAAGCAAATGGAGGGATCTATGGGGTGACAGCCCCAAGTGTCACCTCCTTCTTGCTGACAGTGCTTTCTTCCTATGCTTGTTCTTTCTCACAGCACAAAATCACTAAAGATTTCAGTGAGCTGCTGGATGACATCGAAAAGACTTAGTGCTGCTCTGATATCATCATTATGGATAGGTTTTGTTTCACCATCCCATTTATTGACCTGTGTTTGCCCTTCCTGGACCTCCAAGAGGACACACAGAACAGTAATGGTGAAGCTGCTCTCACAAGAGAGACTCCAAGTCACAGAACAAGGTACCCTTTGGAGGTACCGAATTATTTTCTTGGAACAGATATTTTGAGTCTGTTTTCCCTAGGGAAAATGTGTCTACTCCCAGCATTAGCAGTGCTGAGAGTCTAGGAAGGCACCATCATATGGCATGTGCTGGAAACAGACCGGTTTTGTTCCCATCAGGAGGACTAATGTCATTTCCCAGCACCATGCAGTGTCAGTGTGGGATCAAGGTTCATCCCAAATGTGATCAATTTGCTGCTGGAAAACTCATTGTTTTTCACTGTTGTTCATTGTGCCTGACCCTGGCCTGTCCTGGGATTCACAGAGTCCTGGGTCTCCCCTGAGTGCAGAGCCCTGAGCAAGTCTCCATTCTTGTGGTCTGGCTCACATGTCCCTCCCCTCAGCACACCTAGGAGAGAGATGTGAGCTCATTCCATGTTTATGGGGACAGTGGGGCTGGAGAATGTGCTTGCTTTAAAATTTGGGAGGTGAGAAGGACTTCTTACAGCACTAGTCCAAGCTGTTCTAGGCTTTCCCTCAGCAATGGACTTCTCTGGATCTTGTGTGGGGAACAACTAACCCCAGGCAGCAAGACTATGAGTCTATGTAATGAGAAAAGCCTCCCACAAATCCCCCAAATGGAGGCTGCTGAGTTTTACATATCATGGGTTAACCTTAATGTGGTTCAAGCCTATGATCACAGCTTGATACCCATTGTTTAAAAAACCCACAGTCTGGCCTGGAGTCCAGAAAAAATTCCCTGGATATAAAAAAATTCCCTTTTACCCAAAACTCCAGGTGACTCTGGTTATTGTCAGGAGTCTCTGTGTTATTTCCTCCCTATCACTTATCAGGACTGGGGCTTCTGGAAATGTTTTGTGTGCACATGGCACATGTTGTGAAGCCACTCCTGGGTTGCCTCCTTTGATCTTTTGGGAGAAAATTATTTTGAAAGATATTAAAGAAAGTAAAGATACTACAGAGTCAGGAGGCTCATCACTTAAAATACTTGGGATGTTTCCACTGCTCCTTGCTCTTCTGGGTGGATGGAGGGGTGCTTGCCAAGGGTGCAGCTCTCCATGTGCCTTAGATGTGGTCCCTTCCCATTCTGCACAGCATTTGGGGATCTTTTTACCATGCTCTTCTCTCCCTGCAGGTTGAAATATCACCATTGTGAACATACTGGCATACTGAGAGAGATTGCGGAAGGCATGAGAGTAAAATCTTCGCCAGATCATGAGATGGAGAAAAGTTAAACTCCTTTTAGGCAGAACCTGATCCTTGGTGGCTGTCAGAGCTCTGCCTACAACCTGTGCTCCAAAACTTCATTGAAATAAGCCAGAATGATTGATGAACAAGCCTTTATGATCGAAAATAATTCTGAAAATATCTTCTCTTTTTTCTCTGAGCTAAGTGGGTGGAAGTGCAGCCACCAGCTCTGGCCCTGTGCTGAGGGTAGCTGCTGATGGAGGGAGGAATGTTGCCATTGACAGCTGGAGCAGCTGCGGGCTGGGAGTGGATCACAGCCCAGGTCCTTTTCCTGGAAACCTTGTGGAAAGGCTGGGACTAGAGCCCAGGCCTCCACTGCTCTCCCTGCCAGCTCCCTCTTTCTAAGATCAAGCAGCCTTGGCACAGCAAAAGAGCTGCTCCAAGTTAGCAAACCAACCTGAACTAAGGAAATGGGCTGTGATACCTCAGAACAAAGCAGCTTGTTCCTGTGCTCTGATGCTGATTAGCACCTTGGAACAAGCTGCTTGGCCTCATCTGGCAGTTCTAGTGCAAACACACCCACACAGCTCGGGGTAACTGGAGAAGGAAAGAGGAGACCTGTGAGCAGCAGGTTCCTGTGTGCAGCACAAGGTGTGCCAGGACACAGCTGCACCCCAAGGCCTGGGCATAGTGACGGATGGCAGAGGCTGATGTGCCAGAGATAATGAAGGCTGAGGCACCCTGACCCCTCCAGTCATGCAGGCAGTGGGGATTAGCAGAGAAGGACTGGCTGCACAGCTTCACTTCGCCCCCAACTCGGTCTCCTGTTCCTGTCCTGTGACAGGGACCAAGAAATGACTCTGGGGGTGACCAAAGGGAGCAAAGTGCCTGGGAGGAATGTACGTTTGGGGGTTTGGCTCTCTCTTGGCTGGGTGGTGGGGAGAGAGGGGTGTGTGCCTTGCAGCAGTAATGCTGGGGGCTCAGGGCTACTCCTCTGCTCCTGTGCTCATGCCTTTGATGATCTGGCCATCAGGCAGCCACAAGTTGTGTCTTTGATGGCATTACTGTTATAACATCAGGTGAGTTTTTCTTAGTTTTGTATGACCATTCCTTGTGATTCTGCACAATCAGTGGGAGTTCAGCATTGCCAGAGGAGCACAGAATCCCAGAAGTGTTTGTATTGGAAGGAACCTTAAAGAACCTCTAGTTTCGGCCCTGCTGCCATGGTCAGGGACACCTTCCACCTGACCAGGCTGCTCCAAGTCCTGTCCAGCCTACCCTTGAACACTTCCAAGCTGGGACATCAACAGCTTCTCTGGGCAACCTGTGCCAAGTGTCGCTCCACTCTCACAGGGCAGAATTTCTAGAAAATATCCTCTTTTTCACTATATTATGGCTTCCAGCCATAAAATGAATGAGACCCCAACATGAGCAGTATCTAAGAAAAATTATTGATATGCCCCTACAGAGCAGAGTGGGTCAATCTTGCAGAGCTCTGCCTGCCACTGTTGAGGCTGTGCCTGCCTCTCACCAACCCCAGAGAGCTCGTCTGCATTGCTCTCCAAAATCTGCCTTTCCAATCCCAGTTTTGGGTTGTCATTTGTAGTGTTTGTGCCCCAAAGCCTTTCCCAAGCCAGCTGAGAGCTGAGAACAGGAGCTTCTCGTAAAAGGGTGAGGGAGAAGCAAGTGACACAAGCTCCTGCAGAATTTGTTTTTCATGTTCTCATTTGTAATCATTTTGTGTTTTATGAGGGATACTTCCTAAAACTTTGCCAACATGATGGAAACATATGTGGTGCTCTTATTCATGATGTGACCCTTTTGCTGGAGAGAGAGAACCTGCTTCTCTCTAACATCTCCGCAGCATATGGTCCAGTGGGATGGAAAATCAGTGGGGTGTGGGGTACCTGATCTTCCCCCAGCCATGCCAACTCTGTTCACTCCTCCAGAAACAAAGCCCACATAAATCTGCATGTACAATCTCCAGGTGCTTTTTCTTGCCAATTATTTATTTAACCATTTTCTCCTCCTTTTAAAATTTTGTTTTACTAGAAGTAGCTCAGCTCTGTGGCCTTGTGGGTGACACAAAAAGTATTGTTTGGAATTTTCTCTGAATTGCAGGTTTGGTCCTGTGCTGGCTTCAAGGACAGAGCCAAGCTGGGGGGAGTAAAAACTATCCCTAGAAATAGTTATTGCAGGTTTCAGAGCTAATTATGCCAAGTGTAAAGGACCTTTCCTAACTTATATTAGCAAATCCCTCTACAAAGGCTATGACTGAGTTATCAGCATGACTGGCTCTATTTGGGCCACACCACAGTTGCCACTGAACAGGGACAATTCCTGCAGCATTTGTGTTTGGGTGAGTGACAAGGTCAGGAGTCCATGAGCCTGGGCTGCTGCTATCCCTGAGTGCCCAAAAATGCAGGGCTGGCTCTCACCAGCAGCACTGCACCTGCAGCAGCAGCACCCTGCTTGGTACTCCCAGCTTGGGATGTGGGTTTTTGGTAATCCTGTAATGGCAGGAGAGTGCAACAATGACACTGGTGAGTAACTCCGGATAAATACAGGGGCCAGGCATCACAAGTAGCTACCTAAAAGGTAGAGAGTGGTAAAATCCTCTAACCTGACAACGAACTGAGAGCTGGGGTTGTTCAGCCTGGAGAAAAGAAGGCTCCAGGGAGACCTAAGAGCCCCATCCAGTGCTTAAAGGGGCTACTGCTTGCAAGCATGAAGTGACAGGACAAGAAGGAATGGCTTTAAGCTTAAGGAGGGTAGATTAAGACCAGATATAAGAAGGAAATTCTTCCCTGTGAAGGTGGGAAGGCCCTGGCACAGGTTGCTCAGAGAAGTGATGCATTGGGATGTTGCTCAAATCCTTTGATCAGGCAGGCAGGGCAGTGAGAAGCAGCCCTCTGAGCAATGCCTTTGGTCTTGGGAGGAGCCAGCAGCCATCCTGGTGCTGAATAGACAGTGTGATGCTGGCCTCAGCTTTGTCCTGGGGAGACTCGATGAGCAGACAAATTAGAAATGGAGGTGCTCAGCAAGGAGACCCCCACTTATTAATGAGGCAAATTAATGTACTTTTTGAGTTCAAGTCTCTTGCAATCTGGGCTGGTGAAAATTAGGACCAGGCCAAAAAAGTCAAGGAGGCCTGCACCAGTGTGAAGCAGACTTCATAAAACAGAAAGGAGAGGCCCCTTTTGTCAGACGATGGCTTTTCCTCAGAAGCTAAATGATACATAATGTTTATATAGTGTTTTGCCTCTTCTAAATGCAGGCTAGACATTAATTGATTCCAGGTTTTCTCTGTGAAGTGAGTAAACTCTTTCCATTTTGCAGATAAAGGAGTGGTGGGTATTGCTGAGAGGTGCATGGGGAGTCAGCACTGGTGCCCGGGCACCTACATGGATGGCTGCCCTCCCCGTGGGGCCATGCTGCCACCCTAAATATACACCATTTCTGATGTATGTAGAAATCAGCTGGGACTCTGTAAACCCAGCTACATTAAGCCCGGTTCAAATGAAATCTGTTTATGTCTCCATTGCTCGCCACTGCTCGAAGCAGGATTTAACTAACCCAACACTGTTTGTGTTCAAAGCCTCTTAAACCCTTGCTCTGATTGTCTTGAAGTGAGATATAAAGTACTTGCTGGGACCTGGCTGGAAGCCAGGGAACTGTTTCAGACCCCTCTCTCTCTTCTGCTCATGGGGCAGTTTAGAAAAAGCATTGCACATTTCAAACAGTGATGGGAAAAATAATTTTAATTCACTTCCGTTTACATAATGTTGGAAGCTTGGGAGGGTTTGGGCAGACAATTATTAATGGTTTAATTTGGTGTGATAAAAATGTTGCCTTGGTCTGGGAATATGAGCTGGCTCCCCAGGCCCCGGAGCTGGGTCAGCCAAATGCTGGCTGCGGGATTCAGGGAGTGAGGACCAATGGCTTGGTGGGTTCCACTGCTGTGTTTCCCTTTGGCATCTTGGAAAGAGCCTCCTGTCCATTCTGTTGAGGCTGCTGAGACTGCTAAAACCCAAAGCCTGGATCTGGGGAAACACCCAGCTCTTCCTGGTCAGTTGCATTTCTGGCTGCCCAGCCTGGAGGTATTTGGTGATCAGATCAGAGGGACACAGGGCACACCCATCCTGGGAGCACCGCTGCTTCACTGCGGTCTCAAAGCTTAACTGCTTAAAGATTTTGGTCCAGCCTTTTGGGAGCATGTCCCTTTATTTTTGGTTAGTACCTTGTGTGAATCAGCTCCAAAGCAAGTGAAGTTGTTCCCATATGTGCAACATGGGAGTGAGAGGGTAATTGGGTCTCATGTAAAGTGCCCTGAACTCTCCAGGTGTCAGAAGAAGTGGGGATGGGTAGGCATTGTCATACCTGCAGTGTGAATCTGGCCTGTGTGTTCCATCCTCACATCCATCCTTCAGAAGACTCAGCCATAGTTTTACTGGCTTGTCGCTCAGTGGGATCTGGCACCTATAAAACTGCTCTTAATTACTTCCCAAGTTACTGACCAGGGTGATGTTGATTTTGTCCTATAACCCAGTAGGACTTTGCCTATTTAGTATAGAACACTGCCCACCATTAACTGTTGTCTTATTAATTGGTGTGTGCATGTGTCCATGGCTGGATTTTGGACATCACTGGACTGCTCATGGAAGCTGCCCACACCGTTTTTGCTTCCCAGCCTGTACGGACCACAATGCAGCACTCCACACACAGAGCTGTGATGCTGCTGCAAGGTTCTAGCAGGTTCTCAAGCGCCTGCACAAGGGGTTGTTACCCCTTGCATGAGAAGCACCTGTGAGCCTGGTTTGGAGGGTGATAAATTCCAGGTCCTCCCTCTTGATGTGTCCAGCTCACACATGCGTACGAAGCAGGGACGGTCTAGCCATGGCACTGACTGCCTCTGATCCACTTTGCCCTTCTTTTATGACTGAAGTTAAAACAAGGGCTGTAGTAGTTAACAAAATGGTAGAGAAAATGATGGTTGGGAAATAAATCCATGCCAGAATCAGTTCCTGCAGCATCTAGACACTGCTTTGAAGCTATGCCCTCGAAATATTCCCTCCGTGATCCTTGGGATTAGCCTGCACCATGACATCCGAGTGCCAGCATTACAAAATTCATGAGCTTTATCTGCCTGCTTTGCAAGTCATTGTTGCACAGCAGACAACAGGACTCTGCTCAAAGTCGTGTTGGTGTTGGAGGCTGCATCTCTTACAGCTGCCACTTTGGCTTTGGCTGAAACCCAGGTGGGACTAATCTGACTAATCATTAACTAACTCTGATGTATTAAAAAAACAAATCTGCAATGTGTGAAATATTGTATTCAAAAGAGGAAAATTAATTTATGAGGATAAAGTTTGTAGGTTTTCACACAGTGACTGGTTTTCTCCAGAGGCCTTCCTTGAGGTGTCATGACTTATTTCTCCAAGGCTGCAGACCCTGAGCAATGTAGTTACATGACAATGAGACATGGACAGAGAAGAGGTTTCCCTCTGTCATCATTAGGTTGCAGCATTTTTTCCTTTGCTGGGGGAAGGTCTTGGATGAAAGATCTGTGAATAACACATGGGCTGAGGAATGCTTCATGAGCTTAGTCATCACCTGGGTGAATCAGACAGGGAAAACAGCCTTTATTCTGCAAGATAACCACATCCCACAGAGATTTTACTTGAGAAAGGGTTCAAAGTTTGTTCCAAAATTGTGCTACTGGGTGGAGTCCAGCCTCACTCTGCACAAAAGGTGATCTTCAGATGACTGCTGTATTTGGTACAACACTCATAGGTAGCATCATGTTCTGATACATACATCATGTTACCTGGAGCAATCTCAAGGAATATTGTAGGGAAGGGTTTGAACTTGGTGGAAACTTCCCTAGTTCAAGTGGAAAGTCCAGTTAAAAGAAGATTAGGAAAAGTCCTGAAAATGGGTTTTCTGTTATAAAAGGGATCAGTACCTGAATCCTGCCATTCATGCTCCTCTTGCATGCCCTTGCGCCAGGGCTTGTTCCAGCTGATGAAGTTATCCTGGACTGATGCTAATGTGGGAAAAGGATCAGTCCCAGTGCTTTGAGACCTGTCATTAAAATACTCATGGGTGTGAAATATCATGTGAGGAAAATGCAACTGAGGACAATGGTGGGAGGAATAGCACAACATCTCAGACCAGCACAGAAGCAACTGCAGTGAATGTTTCATGGCTTACCACCCTCAGCATGGGATGTGCTCCAGAGGCTTCTTTTCTGTCCAATTTTCCATTTTGCACTGGAACTGGGCACTTCTGAACAGATGCGTGTGGATTTCTGTTGGCCTGATGAGCTGCTGCTCTGTATGGGACATTCTGGGATACTCCCCTGGCAGGCTGAGCCCATGCCAGGTCCTCCCTCACCATGGGGTTACTTCCTGTGGGTGCAAGTTGGTAATCTGGATGGAGACTTTCTGGAGTCAGGTCCTCAGCCCCCGGGCTTAGATGCTACAAAGAAAAAGATGGTAAATCAAAACATTTAGAAATCTGTTTCTTATTTACTGTACTGCCAAGCTGTTGTAAGGCTTGCTGGAATCAAAATCCCAGAAAAGCAGAGTGGAAAGGATTTTCCTACTGATATTGTTGGCAGCAGGAGAGACTTCACTGCCTGCTGTGGGCTGGGACAGGTGGGGATAGAATCAGGGACAGACTTTCTGTTTGCTTGTGAGGGTAACGTAAACATTGCAAACATTCCTTGTCTCCCCTCTGCCCTTTCCAAGAGGGACATTTATTAAATATTGGGAAGAACTGAAGGCAGACTGGAATATTTGAGGAAGGGATACTTAGAGACACACTTTAGTGGTGATGAAGGGTAAAAGTGTCAGATCATAGTGGCAGGAGAAAAGAAGTCAGATACTCAGGCCACAGAAAATTTTGTTGGATGTTTTCATGCTCATAGCATCACCTGAAAGGATCTCCCAGCACTACTTACCCATCAGGCATAGGGAGAGATGCCAAAGTGTGCAGAAGATGGTTTATGGAATCAGGAAGCTCTTCCCAATGCATCAAGGTCTCATATCTTCTGTTTCCCCCCTCAAGTGCCTGCATCTCTCCTGGGAATGTCACACATCATCTCACACACTGCAACCAGGGTAAGCTGAGCAGGGAAAGTTTCCCAGAGCCTTTTGAGCTGTGATGCCAGGAGTCATAATTGCCTTGGCAGAAGCAGCCACCGTTGTTCAAACCTGCCCTCTACCCGTGAGTCAGAGTGGAAGTGCTGGAGTCATGGAATGGCTTGGAGCAAAGATGCAAAGTTGGGAGTTGCTTTCAGAGATTCTTATTTCCTTTAGGGAATATCTGAACTAATATCAGTGAGGGAGCTAGAGAGTCCAGCAGCCTCAGAGCCTGCCTGCAGCCCACAAGGGCAGCACTGGGATGGCAGGCAATAGCACCAGCAGTCTCCACTGCCTGCAGGGGATGGGACCATCTCTGGGGCCCTCAGTAGCAGCAATGCCATGGCAGGAAAAGCAGCCATGCAGTTTGTGGGTGCCCATGGGTGGGCTGTGGCAGCAGTGATGTGTTCTATGAGCTGTTCAGGGCATGTTTAGCAGAGACAACATTCACTGGGCAACCACTTTCCTGCTTGGAGCACAAAGGGACACAGTCCACAGCAGGACAGAGCCCCAAGTCCTGTGGGAAAGTCTTGTGGAGAACCAAGCTCCCATGTGTGGGCCTGCATTTGTGAGTGTGTCCTGTTTAGGTCAGAAAGCATGAGGAGATGGCTCAGCAGGGTTTCCTGAGGAGAAATGGCTTTGGGCATCTCAGGATCGCTGGTAGTGAAAACACTTCTGCTCAGGGATTTGCTAGTCCCTCTCTGGTCTGTGGAATGGACGAAAGAGCAGAGCCAAGGGGAAATAAACCCACAGCATCACCAGCTGGGGGATAAGGAATGTGAGCTTCTCCCTCTCCCAGCATCACCCACTCTTGTCCATTGCATCTGGCTCCATCTGAGCACAGGGAGGGGCATCAGAAAGGACTGGGGATCAAGGGATGGGTGCTGGTGGAACTGGTGCTTTGCAAAGCTTCTGTGAGGAGAACTTGGCATGAGAACTGCTTCCAACACGTGAAAACTGTGATGGGATACAATCAACCTGGCTCCACAGGATGGCTGAAGTGGTCAGAAGTTGGTCCTGTTGCCTCCAGACTCCAAGTTCATGGCTCAGAGCCATCACTCGTTTAGTCCCAGTGAATTACTGAGCCCCAGGAAGCCAACCTTACTGAAGCTTTTGTAGAAGTCAAGGGCTCAAATTGAGCGGGAGCTTGGGGAAACCGTTTCCCTTGTTAAAATAAATGTATTAGTTTAATATGTACCAGGAGAGGATAGGGAGTTTTCCTTGTTAAATATTTACCAGTCAAACCCTGCTGAGGTCTTACTTGGAGCAATTCAGCTTTAGTGATTTCCTTCTATTGTGGTCTAAGTCTCCAGCATTGCTGGGAAATCGCCCGGCAGAGCAAGGACGGCTGGTGATAGACCCGAGCCCCGGGCAGTGAAATTGCAGCTGGGATGGCCACCCTCTCTCTGGAGACACTGCGGCACCTTGGCAGGTCCAGCCTTGGTCCCAAAGGGAAGCAGAGCACAGGACAGATGCCTAACAACTAGCAAAAGAAAATAAACCTTAAAAAAATGTGAGTAGAGACACAAAAAGACACTCTGTGCCTTACCTGTCTGTCATTCCTGAGAGCATCCCGACATCCCAGACTCACTACAGCCCATTTTAACAAGGAGCATTATTTCTTTGGGGCTTATAATCTTGAGAATGGGAATAACAAAACAACACAAATTGTGAATTATCTTCATATCCCTAAAGTGTCCCTTCTGCTACCTGGTGGTGGAGTTAAGCCATGTCTGATAGCTCAAGATTTCCTGACACAGCTGTTCAATTTATTGGACCAATTTTATATTTATGTGATTTACATGTATATATACTAACCTGACACACATTTACATAAGCAATTTCTTATTTATGAGTTTATATTCCAGCAATCTCTACGGTTCTTAAAACTGGAAACACATTTTTTTTTTAATCAAGTTAAATTTGGATAATTTCTATTGTTAGTAACTCCACATTGTTTTGTAACATTTTTCCTTTCCCTTAAACTCCCTAGAATAAAATAGAAAAATTAAGGGCATGAGGCATGTCTATGGAAATGCTCCTGCCTTGTTGGTTCCCTGCTCTCCTGAAGGCAGCAATTGCAGATTGTCAGGGATTGCATCGCCGTGTGTTTTTTAAAGAATGACTCTATTAATAATCTTAAGAGAAAACAGATGAGTGAGATTTGCAACTAGAACTGTGGATACTCCAGGAGGCATCAATTGTTGGAAGTAAACAACAGTCCTGATTCAACAAAGCACTTAAGCAGACGCTTAACTTTGAGCATGCACTTAGCCCAGGCTTCAGCGAGGTGTTAACATATGTTCTGCTATATAAGGAGGGACTTAAGTACGTACTTACAGTTAAGCTTGTGCTTAAGTGCCTTGTTGAATTGGGGCCAACAATTCAGCTCTCCCTCTGTCTCTCTGACACTAACTGTGCCTGACATCCAGGAAATTCAAACAGGGGCTGCAGTAGTCACCTACCAGCAGAACCTTTCCCTTTGGACTGGGGCTGCATCTATTTTGCAGCACGGCCAAAGTACTCTGGGTGGCAGGGTCGGGTCAGTCCAAGCACCTTTGTGCCCCTATCACTCCCCATCCCTTGGGATCTCCACGGCACTACCTGTAGAGAGACAAAAACACTCATTATATTTGTAAGTCTCTATGAAGGCCCAACCTCGAAATCTATTGTGTTTTGGGTTTTTTTAATCAATTTTTCCCATAATGTTCTGCACGTTCCTTAAAGATGTCTGCTTTCTTTGTGCTTATTTTCAAGTGGTTGGAGTTTTTTCCGTCCTGAGTAGCAAGAATTGCACTGTGCAATGATTTAGCCTCCATTGTCAACCTTCATGAAAGAAAAGTTAATTTTTGCAATTTTTTGCCTTTGTAGTTTTTTCTCCTGTTACATCTTCCATCTGCTGCGTTGCACATAGCAGGTGAATATGGATGGGAAAGGCCTCAGTATTTTCACAGGTTACTGATGACCTCCTGGACCGGCCTGGATGCTTTGGATACCCTTCCAATTACCTTGAGACCCTACTCTTGGCTGTAGGTCACCTTCATTTCAGACCCAAATCACTGAGGATGAAGGTCTTTGTTCACTGCAATGACACTTTGAATCAGTATCAGTGAAAAATCCAAAACCCAGCTCACAGTTGTGCCTGGGGATCAATTCGTCATCACTTGCTGGATTTTATTTGCAGTAAAAATATTTCTCTGAAAACTGAATGGATCTTGTTCCATGAACCAGGGAGAACTCATTGAAAGCAGTTAGCAGAGTCAATACCTCCAGTTCCAAATCCCACAAGGCAAATCCTGAACTGAACATCTCCAGAGGTTTCCTGATCTCCTCATCTGAAGTTCTGCCCTTCTTGTAATCAAAAGGAACTTTTAAACTTGCTTCAATGGTGCCAGAGCTGCTTTCTCCCCAGGATTTTATTTATGGATGATTTTTAAACTGGGTATAGCAATTGCCTTTCCAGTCCCAGCTTTCTGTCTATCCTATTTCTATGCAAAAGTCACAGCTGGTGAGCCATGCTCACTGCCAAAAGAGGAGTTTGTTTTACCTGTCAAAGCCAGATGTGAGGGACATGTAGCCTTCAGTTAAAAGTGTCTCAGGGAATGTCATCCAGACGCAACACCAAGTTTTCTTGAATAAAAAAATATAATACAGACGTCAAGGACCAGCTCTTCCCTCCTTGTTTTCTTTGCAGATGGCAGCATCCAAGTTCCAGTTATTTCTATCTTGGAAGATAAAAAAATCTACCAGGGGAAAACGAATGTGCATTTGCAGCAGAGTTTGATACCTGGAAGACTCCAGGCTGGAGTGCACACTCCTGATTTATGATGTGCTTGTTAAAACCACTTGTTCTTGTCATAACAAAACAGATCGAAGTGAAGCTGGATAGAAGGTCCCCTTCTAGCTGGCACTTCATCATGGCTTCTTACTCTGTCTTAGGTTCTGGGGGTTTACAGTTATATAAAACTTAATGAATCAGTATACTTTAGATTTCCTTCCTAATGCATATGGGTTCAATTAACTGCACTGTTTGCTTATTTAAGTGTTTTCATTAAATTGCTTTACTATATTTTCCCGCAATTGGAAGGGAACATGGTGGGGTTGATGCCATCTGCCTCCATCAGTTTAGCAGAACCTTTTTCTTTGTTCAGGTCCATTCTTTTTTATTAGAAGAGACCCTCCTACCCCTAGTTCCCTGTGTGCCACGCGCTTATTGCATTCTCCTGACTGCAGACTGATAAATAAAAAGCTTGGGCAAGGGCCTTCATGTATGGTATTTTTTAAGGTTCTCGTTTATAAGACCAGTTGTGTTTTACCCCCCACCCCCTTCTCTCCCCTGCTTGCAGATCCCTTTTTTGCTCTAGCTTGTGAATAAAGAATTGTTGCTATTACAATGGCTCTCAGCTCTTGCTGCCTGGCTCTGTGGTGTGGAGGATTGCTGTGGCCAAAACATCCAGCCAGGCTGCAGGCTCAGCCCAGGACATCAAGAACAAGGCAGGAGAGGCTTTTTCCTCATTTTTAAGGAATAGCTGATCCTGGGCATCTCACCAAACCTTCCTGAAGGTCCTTCTCATAGTGAGGGATGGTGTCCCTGCCTTCACCAACAGCCTGTTTTCTGGATCTGGTGCTCTTAGGGCTTCACACACTGTTCTACCCCCCACACAGAGGAGGTGTTTTATTACATTCCTCCTTGTTGTTTTGATCCATCCTTTTGAGCTGCATCTTGCAGTGTAAGTGCTCATTGTGAGTGGCCCTGTGTGCCCCAAGGGGCTGGTAGTCCCAAGAGGGCTCCTGCCCATGTCCCTCCAAAACACCCCACACTGCCCAGGGATGCCCTTCAGGGATGGACAGTGCCTTCCCCTGTTTTACTACTAAACTGAATAAACTCATCCATCTGATTTGGAGTACAGTCTGCACCCTGTTACACAACGCAAATACTTTATACACATCACTGATAGGAAAAACCTCCTGGAGAATAAAACAGAGGAAGGAAAAATATTTATCCTGAAGGACTCTTGTCCAAAGGTTGGATTTTTGGTTTGTAAATGCAGCATTTGATATTGCATTGTTTATCTGCAATCTCTGGGTTAGGGAGCAGAAAAGGCACTTGTGCTCCTGGAGCAAAGTGGTATTTTGCAATACGCTGTGAGGTGGAAAACACCCAGCATTTATCATTTTCTGTTCTCTGCTACAAGCATTTTATGTAAGAGAAGGTGCAAAGACAATAAATAACTTGCCTAAAGGTATACAATGAACCTGTGGCAAGGCCAGTAATAGAAAGGCTTTCAACCATTGCTTGCAAAAGCCCTTGTCCTCTCCAAAGTCTAAGGGAGCTGCTGTGTTTGTGGAGGGCCAGAGGTTGCTGTGAAACCCTCACCCAGCCTGTGCCCCTTTCTGTAGAAGGGTTTCAGTTTGTGAAGCAATGTACCAGACCAAAAAACTCCAAGAATGAGAGGGAAGGGAGGAAGGGAGGGAGAGAAGGAGAAAGAGAGAGAGAGGAAGGAAGGAAGGAAGGAAGGAAGGAAGGAAGGAAGGAAGGAAGGAAGGAAGGAAGGAAGGAAGGAAANAAAGAAAGAAAGAAAGAAAACACCCTTCAAACTCTTTTGTTTGCAGTAAAGTGAAATTAAGAAAAAACAAAATGTGGAAAAATGCATTTAAACTGAAAGGAAAAGTCTTACTCCCAAGTGGTAAGACTTTTCTTCCTTTTCTTATTTTCAAGATGGTTTTCCGATTTCTGTTTTTTTCAATGAAAAATGCAACCAAGGCACCAAAGATGTCGCAAAACAACTCTGACTTGTCAAATTAACTTTGGAGGGGGAATGGGGGGGTGGGAATTACCTGGAGAAACATCAGTTTGTACCCTCGAATGTATCCTGGTGTCCCCCCCCACCCTCACCACTCAACATCTCCTGGGCACAGGAACCCACCCCAAACTCTGCTAACAGCCCCACAGGCTGCAGGGACCCCCAGGCAACTGCTGGGATCTGCCAAAATCATGAGGAATCACCCAAAAAACACCCAAACTGATGCAGAGTCTAGGCTCTGGGAGACTTTTTGAGAGAGTGGTTTGACAACCCTGCCAGCCCAAACCTCTCTCTCTGGTGCCCTTTCTTCTTTAAGTGAGGAATAAAATAAATTTAAGCCGCTGGCTGTGGTAAACATTCCCTCCAAACATGCCTGTTCTTGATGCCCCAAATGCAGATATTCAATTGTGGAAGAAAGGGGAGAAAGAAAAGAAAAAAAAAAAGAAAAAGAAAAAAGAAAAAAGAAAAGAAATTAAAAGAAAAGGATAGAGAGAAAACCTCCGACGCTTCCAAGACACTAAAAATAGACTCTGATCACTTACCAAATGGTAAAATGAAAATGATTTGCTTTGAATAGTCTCCAGAAAGGCTCAGATACAATGTCTTGTGGAGCAAAATTGAATCAGTTGAAAGTGCAGACGCCAGCTCAGCCTAATCCCTCCCAGCTGCTTTGCTTTCCTTTTTTTCCAACAAGCAGCCCCTAAAAGTCATCTCCCTAATCCTGCAAACTGAAATTCAATCTTGTATTTTTTTTTTTAAATAAAGTTTCAAGCCTGGGGCTTGCAGGGTGGGGGAAGAGGAGGAGGGAGGGCTTTGGGGTTGCCTCCTTCCCCTCGCCCTGACTGCAGTAAACACAGCCTTGAATTCAAGGAAAAGCTTTAGACTACAATTCACTTGGCTTCAGCCAAACACACAAATCTGATGCTTTTAAAGCCCCTCCAGCAGACGGTAGATAGCTTTGAGATGTTCACTAAATGGCTGTCTGGTTGCTGCCTTTTTTGTTGCTGATTGGAGGCCGAAGGAGACCTTGTCTCTGGGTTGGTTTTTTTTGTTTGGTTTTTTTGGGGGTTTTTTGGGGTTTTTTGTGTTGGGTTTTTTTGTTTTTTTTTTTTTTTTCCTGTCTGCTGTTATCAGTGATTTTGGGTTGGGCATTTACCTAATGCAGAGACCAAGACAAACAATTTCTCACAGAGGCTGTGATTGCAACCAGCAGTGCATGTACTGGCTCTGCTATCTCAGGGAATACCGAGAGGTATTTATGACACTTTCCCAAGAGTTTCCCGACTCCTGCCCTCCACTCCACCAGTTCCTGCCACGTGTGCGGCTTGCAAGGACTCAGGAAAGCCTCCTGGGCCATCCCAGTCCTCAGCTCCTTCCATGGCACTTGGAAGCATAACTCCATATGCTTCTAAATCTGCTTTGTCAGTCGTTGCCACCTGATGGTTCACAGCAAATTATACTGGTTTGGTTTTGGAGAGTAAATGAGAACAGAAAATAACAGCGAAACGTTCAAAACCAAATCCTACAGCTCAGCATCCTGATAATTGAAATTCCTGGATCTGAATTCCAGACTCAGGGCTTCAGTGGTATTCCCCCATTCAGCCATGCAGATTGGTCCTATGAGGCTTTTGTTTGAACCCAGATCAGGGTCCAGAATCTGAGCAGGAAAAAAAAAGATGTCTAAGAGTAAGAAGAGGACACCAATTTTACTGGGTAGAAACTCCCCCACAGCAGCTGCAGGCAGGTTTAGACTCACCTCATCAGGGAAAGATTCTGAGTGCCAAAGGAAAACAGTAAACAAAACTTACAAGAAAGGGTGGAAAGCTGAGGTGGGAGCCTTTGATATGACTTCTCTTACGCTGGTAGTATGATGACAAAATCCCACACCATGGAAATCACACTTTTCACTGATGCAGAGATGATTATTTTCTCTGTTCCAAACATGCACTTTTCTTCCTTTTGTTAGCATAATGGCCTTGACCCCTGCAACATGTCAGAAGCAAACTTCTACTTGTTCACAACTGATTGTTATTTCTGCTCTGAGATTACTGGGGTTACATGACATTTACTCAGACAATATCCGTTCTTGCTTTCTGTACCCCTGTGCCCATCTGTCTGATACAAGGCTGGATCTCTGAGAGTGCTGAAGTTACATGGAACTGAATTACGTCTTGACTAATGAGGGAGAGTGCATTGGGCACCCAGATCAAATGGCCCCATGTGCTGGATTTTATGGTGTAAACTGATGGACATTTGAAATAAACATGTATAATTAAATGGGTAGAGATATACAGGTACATGGGGGATGGATAAATTAGAATAATTGGCATAATTATATAGATACACAGGGTCTGTGCAGAGGGAGGATAATTTGATATTATTGCAGGAGATGTGATGGTGGAGGAAAGCCTGTGCATGTGACATGGACTAGGTGGTGTAGCCAGGGGTAAAGGTGATCTTGATGCATGTCAGGAATAGAAGTGGGATGTGTTGTGCTAGAGCAAGTCCTACCTGGGTGAGCAGAAAGTTTACCCAGCAACTGGATGGATGACTGAGTAGTGGAGCTGGGAATGAGGGGGTTAAGAGGCTGCTTGGTGAACCCATGGAATGAATATGGGGACAGAAGAGGGGCTGTCTGGATTTGCTATAAGCCAGAACTATTTTAAAATGTAGAGCTAGGTAAGGGAGAAGGGAGGGACAGAGGGAGAAGGGAGGGAGAGATAGATGGAGGAAGGAAGGAAGGAAGGAAGGAAGGAAGGAAGGAAGGAAGGAAGTTTGACAGAGAAAAATGTGTGGAATGGGCTGCAGTATATCTGAGCCTGATGGCCATGTTAAAATGGGCAAATTGATGTCTGTGTATCAGGTATTGGTTTGTTGTATGGGTGTGGAACATAAATATGGAAGCAAGAAAGCTGGACTGGGTAGGTAAAGTAACTGCTGGATGGCTGGGGATTTAGGTGGAGTAAATATAATCTGGATAGATTGAAATATGGAAAACAGGTATTGTCTGTAGCTGTAATAGGGAGCAAGGAGACAAGTACAGAGAGAGGAGAAAACAGTGGAATGTAGGGAACAAATAAACACATGAACTGGTGCTGTGTTTACATACCTGTTCACGTATGTAAAGAGATATTTGGCTGCATAAATTCAAGTGACATGAGCAGCAGTGGCACTAACATATCTAACAGAGGAAAATGGATGTAGCAAGGAAAAGGTGATCTACTGGAAATACTGGGAATATTCTGAGGCATGTTCAGCTGAGTGGAAATCTGATAGGTGGGTGGATGAAGAGATGGAGGTATATAGTGGCTGAATTGTCAGATGAGCTCATTTTAGCCAGACATATTGACAAGATACAACTGTAAAGAACAAATTAAAAAATTAAAGGCCAAGAGACAAAGAGATTAGATTGAGAGGGATAAGTTCACAGCAGACAGAATATGTGTTGTCTGGGTAAAGGAATGGCAAGATAGCTAGAAGAATTGAATAAACATATGACAATAAAACTGTACTGATAGGGTGAATGGGGCATTGATTATGGGGAATGTAGATAGAGGGAGGAACAGATAAAAGAAGAACAATAGCAGAGTTAATAGATGAGCAGTGAATAATAGATGAGTAGCACCCATAGAGGGGATATCTGGTGATCAAGACTCCCTGCAAACATGCAGACAGAGAGCTGTGAAAAAGGGGAAAAAGACATAGGGGACTGGAGAAAGCATGGGGGTCAATGCACACAAAAAAAAAGATAAAGTGCACAGACAGGAGAGGGGAGTAGATATGGGAAAAAGCAAAAAAGCACTTTAGGAGGAATGAGGTAAAATAGTAATGGAGTAAATATATTAATACAAAATTAATGCAGAATAAAAATATTATGCTGGAAAAAACAAGCTTGGAACAATTAGCAAGCTAACAGGTTGGACCAGGTATTGGGTAGATAAGGAGATAGAGAAGTATTCATGAGCTGGGAGTGTTGAGAAATTAGCCTGATGGTACAAATTAGGAAGATGCTTAATGGAAGAGTAAATCTTGAACAGGATGATTGATGAAGAAGGATGTGGGTGCACATACAGATGAGTGGGTACCAGGAAGCTCATCAGAGTGGGTACAAGTGAGCAGAGAAATGAATATGGATGGAACAAGGAGGGAGATGAAAATATATAGTTTGGGATGTACTATGGAAATCCAGAGAGATTAATTGAAATTTGCATCAGATTAATTAGGTAGGTAAGTAGTCACAGGCACTACCTTAATGAGTATGTATAAAAGAAACTGAAAAAATATTGTTAATTGTGGCAGTAGTTACACTGATGTCATGGGCATGACAGGCAAAGGGTGTCAGAAGGGGTGAATACATTAGTGCTATAAGAAAGGATGAGACCGATTATTATATGTGAGATGGATTGGATGTGTGAGACATGAATGTATGCAAAACAGGCTAAGAGGTCAGGTAAATGAGAAAACATGGGGAAAATGGATAATTAAGTATTATGAAACTCACCAATGAACATCTACAGGGGTATGTAGGAAGGAAATTCAGATGGATAGAAAGAGAACAGAGAAATAAGCATAGAGAGCATACATGATCAAAGCTGACATGTGACTCTCAAATCAATCCTAAAACTAATACTAATTCTAAATTCTGACACAAACACAACTCTTAGCTTAATGCTTATTCTAACATAGTACTCAGACAAAACTAAACCAAAAGTATCTGACCACAGCACTAATCCAAATTCCTGACCTCACCTAAAACTGCATCCACTACCTAATCCTAAAACAAAGATTTCCCACTGACTCTGATACCAATCCTATTCTACACCTCACCCATGCTTCATCCAAACCCAGCCAAACATAAACCGAACATAATCCTAAATGCTGAACCAACAATATCCCAGCTCTAAACCAATCTCTACTCAATTCCATCAAACCTTGACCCTAACTCTAAGCCATAAGCCTTAACCCTGTCTCTAGCTTAATCTTAACCTTGCATTTTAGAAAAATGGATAGAAATATGTGATACACTTTTGTTTAGCTGATACGAAATTGTATTAAACCATAAGAAAGTTAGGTAAGTATGTCAGAGCTGGAGTTGTCAGGTTTATGTATTCTAGAGTAATATGGTTTTGTTGGCAATGAGGGAGCAGAGTTGGCTAAATAAGTGGATTCAAGGTAGAGATGAACAAGTGAAATATGTCCATCTATAGCAGACAGCTCAAAGGGTGCATGGAGATAAGTAATTCATAGTCATGATTTCAGATCAGAGATCTGATAAATGAAGTTATATGGAACAGAGTGAGGTATGTAACCAGTGGTTGAATCACATCTCCGGGTAGACAGGTATTGGTATGGGATAGACAGGTGAGGAACGAGTTATATGGGGAGAAATGTAAAACTGATCAATAGACACAGCAGGGGGGAGCCTTGGAATGAATAGGTGTCTGTGATGGCAGAGCTTGGGGGTGTGTAGGGATAGGACAAATAATGGGATGGGTCCAGGTCAGGAAGGCAGACAGGACCATGGATTGGCAGTTTCTGACTTTTTCAAATTATGACCTCTGCAAATGTGACCAGCAGAGGTGCCAGCCGCTGCCTGGTGAGGTTTAGCTCATGGTCTGTAGATGGGTGGGTTGAGATTTTTTGCAGGACATTCCAGCCACAGGCTCCGCTTCTGAACCCACTTCTGGTATGCTCCCAAGCTGCTGCCTTCTACAGAGCAGGGAGGAGAGGCTGATGCTCATGTTCCCCAGACCCTGGGAGAGAGAAGCAGGCTGGTCCCCAGTCTTCTCCTCTGCCTTTCCAGGTTTTCCATCAAAGGTTCAAAACCTGCCCCTGTAAACGTTTAAAGAGTGGGGTCTTGCTTTGTGAGACCATAAGATTAAATTTGGGATCTGATTTAAAACAGTGACAGTGAGAGCACAATTCACCAAAATGCTTTCTGCACCTTGCCGAACTTTATGCTTAAATTTAAGCAACTTTAATTTGCTGGCTTTAGTAGCAGAGGAGCAGGGTGCTGTGGTTACTCGTGGACCACAGCCCCACTGCTCTGCAGCCAGTGACAGATCTCCAGCTGGGCTCCCTGAGATCAGGGCTTCACCTCACGCCTAGAAGCATTTCACTGAGTAATTTCCTTGTGTGCTGAAGTACTTTCCTGAGTTAGTTCTTGAAAAAGTAAACTCTCTTTCTAAACTTTCTGGGGGAAAAAAAAATGAAGAGAAGGGAGTGGAGGGAGAATGGGAATTTTCGAGGGTGCCCATATGCCAAGAGCCAGCCTTTGAGAGAGGTTTGGGTTCTCACAGTTTCGCCCAGGCAGTTAGAGGAGCCTCAGAAGGAGCCAGAGCAGAAACGTCTGGTAGACACTGGTACTGGGTGCTTTCAAAGATCGCACTATGTACTTAGCTGTATCTTCAGACATCTAAATCCCTCTAAAAGTCTCACTCTTAGTATCTAAATCCCAGGTGCCTAACTCACTTCTAGGAAAATCTCACACCAGGACTTTTTTTTTTTTAATCCGGTCCTTACTCACATAGGGTTTTTGAAAATCCCACTGCTAATCTCCTATACCCAGGCATGTACCATCACTTTGAACCTGTAATATAAATTACTTTATGCTTCTGGGGGACAGCCACTACTTTGTCCCTGCTCATACTAGGTCAGATTTTTGGTTTTTGCATATTAACACTTAGGTTTGCTGGAGGGGGTTGTGATGGTGGAGGTCTGAAGCTGCTCTGCGAGACTTGAATTAGCAACCCGGAGCGGGTACTGTTTTACATGTTATTCCAGGACGAATCGCAGGCCGCCGTGGATTGTAGGGCTGCATCAGCAGAGGTGTTGGGAGGAGCTGGTTCTGGGCTCCTCATTTACATCGGTGGGGTTTGCCCCTGGGCATAAGCCTTCCTCAGCTCCACTGATCTCCTGGGAAGATTTGTGAGCAAATTTGCTTGTCTCTAGCAGAGACTGAACATTGTTACCTGGCTTTCTGCAAGAAATTACTTGAGTGAAGAAGGGGAAAAAAATCAAATACATATGTTCTTTCATTTTTCTTCTTTTATTTCCTATGAGAATTTTTATTTGCTGGGAAGTCATTTGGTAAATAAATTTTTGTGCATATGCTTTCTTCATTAAAGAAATTGGAGATGGGGATAAACAAATTATTTTTTCCTGTAAAAAAGTTCATCATTCTACAGAAGAACAGGCTGGCTGCCATTGAAACATTTTTGATAGAAAATCTGCCTGCAGCCCTACTGCTTAATCAGTTTGGAACAGAGTGTAGCCTGTAGCTTGTTAATAAGAGCAGCTTGTCCAAGCAGTTCACACAATGGTGAGCCACAGAGGAGGCTTGCTGCATAGCTGTGGATTTTATTTTGCAGCTCTGCTAATTAAAATATATTTTACTTTGAAGGAGGTTTTTACTGTTTTCTATGAGGCTGAGCAGAGAACTGTTCCCTTGGATAGATTAAGGGAGGGACATGAAATATTTTCTTAGAAGTAACAACTCAGCTTTGTTTGATGGGCAAACTGAGCAAAAGCAATGTATAGTTTTGTATTTTTGTTTGTTCTCAGTCCTTGTATATGAGCTGGTTTATAAGTTGGTATATTTTGGCTGTTTTGATAACATCAAACTAAATATTACACATACAAGTTGCCAGACTGAAACAGAAAAGTCACAGATTCTTATTTAATTGATAAAGTAATTTTTACTTATACAAGCATATGCTCAAATAATAAGGCCTAAAACTGTGCCACTGAAGTTAATGACAAGCCCTTCATAGGTTTCATAAAACCTGTATTTTTATTATCACAGTTCCACTGACTTTTGTTGCAAGATCGCAGCAAAATGTTAAGGCATTTTAGGTGTTATTTTTATTATACAAAACCCCATTAAAATCGGTACTGAAGCATCCCATTAATTTAAATGGGACTTTGCATAGTTTGCTGAGTTCCAGGCCACAGATAAAGAGAAGTATGCAATTTAGAATTAAACTGACCACAGCTTTTTATTAGAAGGTATTTAATCTTGAATGGACTGTGCAGTCTGAGGCATAAGGTATTTGTGAACTTCATCTGGGCTGGGGCAACCAGAGTCTCCACTGTGCAGCAACTCCTGGGTTGGTCTAGGACCTCTCAGGACCATGCAGTGTTCCCAACCAAACCCAGGCAGATCTCTCCAGGCAGCTTTGCTTTGGAAAAGCTAATAGGTAACCCAGCGTACCCAGAAAAAATGGAAAACTTTTTTCTGGTATTTCTCTGGCTCTAAGGATCTGCTTGCTTTGACAAAGCCTGCGATCAGTAGGCAGGAGTCTGGGGACTCTGTGCAGCACCCGCTGGAAGGTAGGGTCCATCCGGGATGGAGCAACGCGAGATGGAAGTGATGCAGTTTCAGGAATTCCAGCATGAGCTTCACACACTGGAAACTACCGGGAGGAATGTGCAGGGCGAGGCATGGGATGGAAAACCATCGCCTCCGGTGTGGGGAAACACCCACCAGCCAGACGCCGGCAAGGGGAGTTCAAAAACCAAAGTGAGAAGGGTGGTGGTGAGCGGTGTTTTATACTGCCCCCCCTTCCCTCCCCGTGGGGACTTTGGGGACTAACGAACCATTAAATGACAGCCTTCCTCAGCTGCCCCCAGTGTGGGCACACACCTGGGCTCCTTCAAAGACACATCTCTAAGGAAAATATGCTTGGGCAAGGCAGTCCAAAGCCGTGCCTCAAACACTCCAAACCCCCAAATAATTCAAGCTCTAACCATTGTGGGGGAAACCAAAAGGCTGCTGGAAGCAGGGCATCCGTAGAAGTGCACAGGGAAGGTGAAGCAGCTGCTTTCTGCTCAGTGTCTCCTTGGAATTTTTATTTCCCTGAGCCATAAATGTATCAGGATGCCCAAATGTCGCCCAGCAGCAGCAGACCAGCTTTCCGTGGTACAGCCACAGGGCGGGGGGACACTTGCGAGGGACACCAGCAGAGAAGGCTGTGTCCTTGTCCCCCAATTCTTTCCTGCAGACAGTTTCAGGAGGGGCTGGGTGGTTCAGGACTACGACAACAACTCAAACCGGGGGCAAGTTTCGGCAAAACGTGAACTCCGCTGCTCTGATTTAGGACTAATGGTGCTACCTCCAGGAACAGGAGAAAACGAACACCTAAAATCCTGGCTAAAATCCCAGCGGAGGGCTGGCAGATCCCCTCCCGCCTGGAAACTGGGGGGAAAATCAGTCCCTGTGCTGCTCGGGTGACACTCCCGTGGCTGTAGTGAGGAATGGAGCAGCCGGGGAAACTCGGATCCGCTCTGCTGAGCCCCCGTGTTGAGAGCAAAGCTCTTGCCAAGCCCCCCAGGGCCGGGACGGGCGCGGGAGCCACCGGGGCACAGAGAGCTGCGATCCTCGGGGAACGGGGCCATCCGCGGCCGCGCAGACAGCGCGTTTGGGCCGGGGAAGGGCCCTGGCGATGGCTGTTCCTGCCGCCGGCTCCGCATATTTGATTCGTTGTATCATTTATGGTATTTGGGGCAAAACATTAGTAGTAATCGCAATAGCTAATAAATAGTCCTCAAATAGTAAATAAATAGCAATTAAATCAGAAGAGTTTGTGCTTGAAAAAACTTAAAGGAGAGGGAGAATTAATCGAAAACCTTTAAAATTCAGAATTTGGAGAAACAAGAGAAAAACGCACCTTAGCGAAACGGGGCGAGCGGCTGCGGGAGAAGAAGCAGTGCCAGGGCTGCGACCCACGGGGGGTGCTCCAGGGTGCGGAGATTAACTCTTTGGGGAGGAAAAAACCCGGTCCACGGCTCGGAGCGCTGGGATTTGGTGGGATGCAGCAATGCAGCGGCGAGGAGGGTTGGGTCCTCAGCTCCGGCAAACAGCGCTAACAGTCTGCCATAAAATTGGACCTGGGGAGGGTTTCCACTGCCGGGGCTGCCCTGGGGAGCGGGGGCAGGGAACGGGGCTCCTTCTCTGTCGGGACGCTGCGGGGGACGCGGGGAGACGGCGCGACTACCGGGGAAAGCGTGGTGGGGGGGCTCCCCAAAATGCCACCACGGGGAGAGGGAAAGAAAAGTTGCTTTTCTTCTTGTTTAGTCGCTTTCTTAGACACAGCTAGAAAAGAACATTAAAGGCATTTCTAGATTTCGTTTCTGTTTTGTTTTTTTTTTAAGTTTTCTTTTTTATTCCCATGCTCTTAATTTTGAAAAAAAAATCACAAAACATAACTTATAAAACAATATATATACTGCATCCTTATCCACAACAGCATAATTGAAACATCCAGGGTAACGTTTACCACAGGTGTGAAATACACTGGGAAAGAAGTACCGTGTGCATTTTATGTCTCTTTGTCATCTACATGTAATAAGTATTGACAAAAATAAGCAACAAATATGTCTGCAATTAAACTTCATATTCCTTTTTATGCGTATTAATAAAAATCATATTTATAATTTCCATGTTTTGTTTGTTTTTTTCCAACAAGCACTTGTAAAAGTATCTATATTTACATAATAACACCTTAAGATAATAACACCTTAGGAATTTTTTTGGTTCCTCGTTTTTCCTTCACATTTAGAAAAGCAAGGAACGCTTTCAGCTTTGCTAAGAGCCTTTCTGGACGCCGAAGCTCGCTGTTTCTCTAGCAGAGATGCAGTATCTGAAATCACTTCATAACAAACCATTTTTCGTCTTTTTTCCGAGACTTTATAAACTGGGGTTGGTTTTCGATTTTGCTTTTCAAAGAGAAAAAACACCCCCTTACATTTAAATAAAGATGAATGATAATTTCATTTCAGGATAAGACTTTGGATGGGGAAAAAGATAAACAGTTTTCGCACTGCTGAAGGGTTTCTGTGCCCTCTCACAACCGGGGATACTGCAGTCTTTTGGAAAGGATGAAGAGGTAGGAATCTTGAACTGCTTAGTATCAGGAATGACTGGATTAGAGCTTCCAACTAAAGAAAAAACGTCAAGAATCATGCGTTTGAAAAACAGTTTATTCAATGGCCAAGGACAATGATCCGGCACAATGCAACGGTAGATATAAATATAACCTTATATAAGTGGTTGACCCTTGTCATTATTATTTTAATAGTTTCATACCTAATATTTCAACCATTTTTTCCCCCGCAGATTCTACTCTGCGATTTGGTTTTTGTAGCCCTCCCCTCTTTCCTCAACATTTTTTTTTTTCCGAGTGTGATTCTGTTTCTCAGTGGTAAACATTAACCAAACTCTTCCCGTGCTACAAGCGGCCAAGAACCGTCCCACCAGCTCTTACCACCGAGGCGTCCCCTCCTGCCGCCCTCCCCGCGGGGCAGCGGCCGCCTTACCGTCTCCTGTGCAAGTTCAAGTAAACACATACAACCCGCATAATCCAGAGAAAAAAATTGCAACTCATCCATGTACCAGATTTCGGTGTCTATTGCAAAAGTTTTCTGGTCCGTTTACGGTTTTAGATGGGGGTATTTTTTATATATATATTTTAAAAGCGCTGTTTTCTTGGTTGCATCGTTGTTTCGCTTTTTTTCTTTCTTTCTTTTTTTTTTAATTTTTTTTTATTTGACAGTTGAAGTCGCGGAGGTTTGGGGCTTTGGGGTTTTTTTGTTGGGTTTTTTTGGGTTTTTTTGTTGTTGTTTGTTTTTTTTNTTTGGGGTTTTTTTGTTGGGTTTTTTTGGGTTTTTTTGTTGTTGTTTGTTTTTTTTTTTGGTGGGGGGTGGTGTGTGCTTTGTTTGCTTTATTTTATTTTATTTTTTCTCTCTCTCACTTGCTTGGGTTTTGCTTTAAATCATCATCGGGTTTAATTTTTTTTTTTCTTTTCCGTTAAACGTCGCTTTGCTTTTGCTTTGCTTTGTCGGCGATGCTTTGTCGGAGGTTGTTTGTGTCAAGTCCGTCAACTGTTGTACTGACAGGCATTTAAACTAGAGCCGGGGCTTTGCAAACTGCTGTAGCCGAAACTGGAGTGCTGCTTTGATTTCAGTCTGAGGCTGGCTAAGCTGGAGTTGCAAGTGTCCCTGTAGACGCTGTAGGGCGAGCCCGGTGGCCCGTAGGGACAGGCCGGCGAGGACATGGCCGAGTTGAGCGAGGAGCCGCTGATGTTGTTGATGTTGTTGAGGCCGGAGTTGGCCATGCCCGGCACGCCCGAGTGGCCCATACTGGAGGGCATGTTCATGGAGGGGATGCTGCTGGGCGCCGAGAACATGGACTGCGAGGAGAGGGGGCTCATGGAGTTGAAGAAGGTGAAGCTCTTCGTGGAGAGCGGCGCCGGGGTGAGGCTTTTGGTGGCCCAGTTGTTATACGGGTAGCCGGCGTACATGTCATCGTAGGGCTGCATCAGCCCGCTGAACTGGGGCACGTAGCCGTTCTTGCACAGGTCCATCTGCTGGTTCCGCTCCCGCTTTCTCCACTTGGCTCGGCGGTTCTTGAACCAAACCTGGGTGGGGAGGAGGGAGCGACACGTCTCGGTGAGTGCGGGGCCACGGCCGCCCCCCATCCCACCGACGGTGCGCAGATGCGAGCAGGGGAGCGCAGGTACCCGCAGCACAGCGTCTGCTCCCCCGGCCCGGCCTGCTCCTCCGGGACGCCAGAGCCGGCTCCGCGGCCCCCCACCGCCTGTCCCCGCC
>VXBI01007634.1:0-64330 GCA_013397375.1 Toxostoma redivivum
TATTTGTATATTATATATTTGTATTTTATTTATTGTATATAAAATACAGCTATAGATTTGTTTTATGTTTGTGTAAAAAGCCCAAACAAAACAAGAAAGATCTTAAAGCTGCAGGTCAAGAACAAAAAGAAAAACCCCACCACACATCAAATGCCTCATTTAAGCAGCTTGTGCTCTATGAATATCATTAAAAGTGTGCGTGCACACACACATACATGTTTTTATATCAGCAATCTCCAGATAAATTTTCATAAGCTGCTCTACAAAACCCTACCTCTTTCAGTGTCAATGTGAATGATACTTCCTAAACATAAATCTGTTAAATATTTATTTTATTGCTGTTCCACACTATTTCTATTTATTATTTTCTCCATACTTATCTACACTGACCACAAATGCATTAACATTCTCATACTTTTTTTCAAGGTTATCTCACTATAAAATCATAGTTCATTAATTATCTTCACATTTCATCTCACAGTAGTGTCACACCATTACCCTTACACTGGTAATTAATACCCCAAGATTCCCATGTATTCTAAATTTCTAAAAGACAACTTTGACACTTCTGATGTCTCTTTTTTTTAAATCTTCACCATTTCAAAGCAGAGTTAAATTAAGTGTGTAATTTAGTTTCTCAACACTCTGATTATCCTTTTATTTTTATAAACATGCCCTTGAATTTCAACGGTTTAAAAAATCTGAGGAAGTTTGTTACACCTGCAGATTGCATTCCATCACTATCTAGTCCCTTCTCTTCTGATAAATAGAAACTGGTATCAGGATGGATGAGTGCTTAAAATATTCTTCTATCAAATCTTTCTGCACTTTTGAAAATAATCTAATTGTCACTAGTTGCTTCAGTAAGAAGTTGTTTCAATTACATTGGTCTAAAAACAACATTCACAAGTAAGAATCATTAAAATAAAAGAACACAATACTATTTACTCACCGAGTATAGTATGTCACTGCTTCCACATAATCACCAATGGCAAAGGCTTCATTGCCCTTTTCTTTTTCACGAGTAGCAATAAAAATTTTCTCTCTCTTTGTCATTCCTAGCAAAAAATATTTCTACATAACATCAACTAGCAACTTGCACAGATGTAACCAAAACAGTCAGATAAAATACTTTGAATCTCATAGTCTGCATTTTTTTAAAAGCACATGGCTTACTAAAAGACAAATTTGTATTTTATTTTCTGTAATAAAACACTAAATTCTGATAAGCATACAATTCAAAGTGCAAGAAAAAAGCAGTTGGCTAACCTCTCATTAACTTATATACCAGATGTATGCTTTACTTCTTCACCAATGCTCTCAACTAAACATAAACATTCTTACTGTTTATTAAGCAAACTAAATTTTTTTCAAACATGGCTTCAAGCTCACTTGATGATCTAACAACTTTTAGCATCTCTAGGGACTGAAAAATTAAGGCACTTTAACTCTGTGATACACTTCTTTAATTAGTATTCATACTCTACAACACAGTATTACAGCTAAAGAAAAATTATGTTTCTAAGACATTACCAGTTGTGTCAATTTTCTTTTCAATTACAGGTAGACTTGTCCTACTGAAGAGTCTTGCTTTTGAGTTACTTTCTTCACAGTCTTCATCAATTTTAGAACATTCCTTTTCCACATCGAACCTTTAATTAATAAAATGACAAATTCAATAATGCTGCATAGCAAGACTCCTCAGCTGATATAAAGGCATACCGTATTTTCATTACAAACCAAAGGAAAAGAGATACAGGCTGTGCTCAGTTATTGGTGACCAAGGAAAATCTCCGCCTCACCTCCTCACCATCTTCCCCAAAAAAGACAGATGCTCCATCCCAGCCCTATCAAACATCCCTATTAACTTTTGCTAAAATAACTAAGAAACAGTTGCAAAGCAATTTATCCAGTAAACTTGAGATAAGTAGTCTCAGACACTTCGAAAACTCCACTGAAGCAGCTTTTGAAAACAATGTTGGAATGTATATAAAAAAATATTGCTGCCATAGTACTGTAAAATAAATATAGTAATAATCAATTTCTACACTATACAGAAACATTATTCTTACTATTTTTCTGTGTAGGGTGTTATGAAAAATAGCCTTTTCACAATTATCTTGACAATATGAATAGTTTCTTTTTGAAATCAAGATATTATTTTGAAAATTTATCCAACTCAAAACCTTTTCACGTCAGGTTAATTGTTCTCTATTTTGAATCTGATCTTTAGCTAGCTTACTTTTACCTATTTATTATAAATTAACCGCATTTCAAATAAATGTTTTTAAAATAATAAGTGAAACATTTTGTTTAGAAATTGCCTAAACAATTATTTGAGAGTTTGAAATTATCCTCAAAACATTTTAAAACCATGATATGCTTTAAATTGGAAAATGTCTTTCAAACAACTCTGTTTCAGTGTACTCATAATCCAAAATAAATACACTCTATGGGAAAATTCATATCCTGTACTATTATCAGCATGCTAAAGCACTTAAAGATTGTGTAAGTAAATGTGTAAAGAAAATCTGTACAATTACTTTGGAAAGATACAGTAGCAAGAGTAAAGAATAAATTAATTTAAGAATAAACTGTTGCAGAAGTTACTTTTATAACCTATTTTCTTTGTCCACGTTTGAGCAGGAAGGCACCAATTTCTGAAAGATATGTGCATGAAAATTACTGATATGCAAAACATGCAGAACAGGGTTTTTGTAGGGGCTTTGGGGTATAGTTTCAGTACCCAAATCCCCCAATATCCCCATCTACTGCACTGGAAACTTGTGCCTCCTCACTCTGATTCTACAGCCACCTGTCTGGTAACTTGGGAGAGTGATGTGCCACTATTACATGATGTGGAGTGTCTTTGTATCAGAGATCCATCCATTCTAAAATAGTTACTGTCTAAACCTCTATTAAAGTGTAATTGCATCTGAGTAAACTGATGCACTGCCTGAAGCTCATTCTTTGAGGTTAGTGGGGTTCAGTGCAGGAGTAAGTATTCATCAGTTTTGTTTTCAATGTAGAACTGTGGCTTTAGATATAGAGAAGTCCATGTTTATAAGTCCATGTTAAATAACCCTACAACTGTTTTCAAAAATCTCATCAATTAAGTAATTAATTTTTATTTATTTTTCTGATGATTTACTATATTTCACACAGCTTGTACAAAAGTATAGACTAACTTGTTCACAGCTGTTAGCAACACAATGTGTCATTTGCATTTTAACAGAATATTTATTAAGAAAAACCAAAGTTTCATCAGTGTCACAGTTCCCTAAAATGCTGACCTCAATACTATGTTTCTGCAAAATACATCAATTGTGTTCCCTAGTTAAACAAATAAGATTTATTTAAAAACTGAAATATAAGGGATTTAACATACTTGTCCCATTCACTGTAATCCCGTGGTATGTTTTTCTTGCTTCTTTGCTTGCTTTGCAATTTTTTGTTCTAAAAGAGAAACAAACAGCCATCTTATTTATAAGAGAAGTTGTTGCAGTGGAATTCACAGTGGCTTTTTTGGTTTTGTTTCTGCAGCACGTATTTTCCTAGCAACCAACACTACTTGTGACTAAGCTCAGTCTTGAAAATGTAATTAATTTTGGTTTAAAGAAAATCTTGATGCATTTCATGCATCACTTCAATTTAAAGAGCTCCTGGGTCTCACACTTTTTATCCGCTGTCCTGTCACATCACAGAGGCACTGAGTGAAACTTTCTAATTAGTATCTTGTGATGCCATCTTCCCAACCACCCTTTCAACATAGCAAGGGAGAGCTCAGTCTTTGGAAAACTCAGCCTTGTGATGAGGTGTTTGACACTGAGACTGAATCAGTAACCTGGTTTTAGGCTTCCCTTTCCCCAGAGAATTCAATGCATAGATTTTGATAGTCTCTAGAACACTATCTTGAGGACCTTCCTGCAGCAATCACTTCTGACAACCAGATTTGACTGCCTTGTATCTCAACCCATGTCCTACACTAATGGACTCTATTTCCCTAGCTGTCACCTTTGGCATCTCTTCTACCTCACCCCTCCCTGCTTGTTGACTTCAAAATACTTAATAACAAGGTGTGGTTCCCAGCAGGTAGTTCACAGTGGAACAGCCAGTTCAAAATATTCCCATCTACCCTGTCCTGCCCATTCAGTCCTCCTCTCACCTTGCAATCCAGCATTCATTGAGTTAGACCAATGTAATTCTTTGTAGTTACATATGTACAATTTTCTGCATTTAAACAAACAATCTCATAGAGATCACAGTACAATTCCCAAATATCTGTAACAGTTCAATTCAGCATGTGATAAACTGGACCAAAGAAACGACCAGAAGCTTCCTAAACTCACTTTACCAGTGGTAACACTGTAACAAGGACATACTTCTGCAGCTGGATGTAAACATCTCAATTTGCATAATGCAAATGTGACTCTTCCTGTAAACACTTCTATCTATAATTTCAGGTTACACATTTTTGTAGTATATAACTCCAGAATTACTCTTAATGTTATGTCTTTCAGGAAGTGAGACAAAATGACATATACGTTTAGTGATTAGCACATGTTTAGAGGAGGGAACTTCTAAGTATGCCTTCCTGAAACATGAGTTATCATTATATATCCATCTCGGTGTATATTACAAATGTATTAATTTAATTAATATTTTAATTAGTTTTTTTTTTCAACAGAAGTCCTTAATGTAAATTAGCAAAAATACTGCAACTCAGAAGAAACTCTCACTCATTACACTAATGCAACTCCAGCTTAGGGAGAGAACTATAGCATGTACATTTAAGGAATGAGGAAGAAACATTGACTCAAAAATCCAATATTGAAAAAATTCTAAGTTTCATATCTTTGAAATGATTGTAATCAAGTTGTGGTTCCAACAGAGTCAGGAATTTCTCGATCAGTAGTATTTCATAGGATCTCATCCAAGAGGCTTTGATGAAAAATGTACACTCACATGCCATGGAACTAAAAAAAAAAAAATCTTTGTCCTTGTCATGTTTCCTGTCATAATTCATAATGTAGGAATCCCACAGGGTTTGAAGCCCACTGAACATTTTCTGGACTAAAGATGAACACACAAATTGGCTTCAGTACAGGTGACACAGCTTGGCCTTGGTTCTCTTGTGGGCTCTGTATGCTGGCCTAAAGCATTACTATTCTATGGCAGCTAACCAGTGTTAGTTTTTAATTCAGAATATCCAAAACAACACAAAGGCTATTAGATCCTATCAGAGTGGATTTTTGTAACATAAAACTTGTATGCATTTTGCATGCCCTGGGCTGTAGCATGAGGAGGTATCTGAGGATGCAAATCATTCTGGAACAGTATTAGAAATGTTTGGCAAAAGAGCATAAGCTGAAATCCCATCAATACAGTCTTTTGAATATGAGTATCTTTAAACACATGCTTTAGTTCTCTCCTGGACAAAATGAGGCAGCAAGAATAATAAGTATGCAGTGTGGACAATTAAGACAGTTCTGAGCAGTGTGATAGGATGACAGGGATGTAAGACAGAAACTTCCACACTGTGTTATAAAGGGGGATATTGCATAAATTTCACCCTTTTACAGTCCATCTTTGGAAACCCCCCCCCCATGGATTCACACTAATAAAAAGAAAAAACTATACAGAGTTATAAACTACCAGTAATGAATTGAAATTACACCTACATATAGTATCAGCAAGAAAATCCGATTACAGACAAAACAAGATGCTTTCATTTACCAAATTTGTACCCATTAGTGCAATCTCCTGGTTTAGTATCAATAATGATTTCCAGAACTGGATTCTTAGAAAATGCTGAACTTTTTATGCATCAGATCAGATGAACAGTCTCCAATCAAGTAATAACATAAAATTATGGAAGGCTTTGTGCATTTCTTTCTAGCAGAGAGGATAAATTTATCACAATGAATCTAAACTTGATCCCACTTACAAAATTATATGACACCAGTCTGAAAAATAAATATAGTCCCAACTGATTAGCCAAACATTTTTAAAAACTGTAAGATGACATGTATCTTTACCAGAAAGAAAGAAAGAAAAAAAAGCTGATTATATATATTATTCCATTTTTTCTTTTGAGATTTCATGTTACAGGTATAAATTTAGTGTATGCTATACAAACAGCTTCTTTTTATTCAGTAGGGATCTAGTAGTGATGTAACTGTACTGCTGCATAAAATGTTTCAGGCTTCCCTTCTCTCTTCCAAGACAGGTTACAATTCCTCCCAAGGCCCTCTGCTTAGACAAAAGGAATGTAAACCACATACCACAGGTAAAGCATAAAGCAATGTCTAGCTTTCATGGATAATAATACTAACACCAAAACCTTGTAGGGAGAACAAAAGCTGAAGAACAAAAGTACAAAATTTGATCTGTTGCATGGTTTAAAGGACAAGAAAAAAAAAGGTGAATATTTTGTCTTTGAATGGAGAACACATCCTCTTTAGTAACATCAAGACACTTTCCATCATTTTATGCTTACATTCTAAACTGGATTTACTGAGTTCACATGGTATTAAGCCATTTTCTGTTCTGGCAGTTATACAGGACATGTATCAAGATAAAGCTATAGTGGCACAATCCAACTCAGCAAAATAGGATAGTCAAAAGGAATATACATTGCAAAATATGAAAGAGTACACATCAGTTAAAAAAAAAAAAACAAACCACAAACCAAACAAAAGCACGCCTTAGTCTCAATACTAACCACTTATAAAACATTTACTGGAATCCCCAGCCTCTTTGTATACTACATAACAGAGACTGCCTAGCTATCCCAAATGTCTTGGTCCAGCATATCAGCTGACAATAAGAAGTAGTTTCTGACAACATAAGAACAAAAATCAGGCATTTATTAATACATAATTATTCAAGAAAAATAGGAATTAGTAAGAAAGATCACATGACCTGTAAGGATCCCTTCGTAACATTTCTGACTCACAAACCTCCAAAAAGAACAATGCTTAATGAATTTCCTATAGCAGTGTCCCAGAATTTCAAATAAAATTTTGAGAATCAGAGTGAACTGATCTGTGACAATACCTGACAATTCAGAAAAATCCCATCCACAGCTACTTGTCTGCCAATCCCTTCAATAACACCGTATTTAGTATTAACAAGGAAAGCTGGCCAGAAAAAAAAACTGATTTCAGGCAGATAAATAAATGAAAAAAAGAAAAACCCACCGAAATGTAATGAAACTAATACCTGGGAAAAAATGTAAATGTTTGTTCTGTAGTCATGGAGATTTGTTAAGTCTGCTTAAGGGCTAAATTAGGAAGTATGCTGTACAAGTGCAGTGGGAATACCAACACAAGGTATAAAATAAGCACAATCAAAGGTGATTTATACATCCGCACTACCCTGTATCAGCAATACAGGAGTGCCTATAGAGTAAAACAATTGCTGCAGAGGCTCTACCATCCACACTGTATGAGTTCCAAGGTGTTTATTTTGGACTGGCTTCTGATTGGCCCCATGGAACAAAAGCCTGTTGGCAGCTGGAGAAAATCTGGCATAATTTCATCCAGAAGGAGCCTAGTTCACATGCTTAAACAGTACTTTGAAATATGAATCGAAGAACATAAAAGGGTGTTAAAGGAGATCTGCTTTGGCAATGAATTCTTAATCAGAATTAAAATATTATTACAATACACATGCTAGTACTAAGAAAGCATTTTTATTTAAGCATTGACCTCTTGCAAGGGAGCTTAAAGATTTTTATTTTTTGGTTAATAAAATAAGTCTAGTAAGAAAGGCACAATGATTAGAAGTTCATACATATAAAATCTTCCAGTTTTAGAAAAACCTGTAATTAACACTTATAATTAACACAAAAAACTGGAGATACCTGATTAGTAGGAAGGCAGCTGCTGGAACAACGAATGGGAGGTAAGTTATCTTGTCTTTCATTCAGTGTGTCTGTTCTCAGGAGTTGTGATTTCCTATCATCTTCATTCATTTCTGTCAGCCAGCTCTGAAAATAAATAAATAATATATTTTTACCTTAAGGCAGTAGAGCAATTATCCTTAAAAAACACTGCTCTTAATGAGGAAAAGCAGTTAAGACAAAGAGCAATAGTGCTTTTTTGAATAAAAAGTGATCTAAAAAAAAAAATCTGTTGAGTTAAAATGGGCAGCTAAGGTTCAGTGGCATTAAGCAAGAAAATAAATTTTAAAGCATAATCCTTTGATAATTTCTTCTTTTAATCAAATAATTACATTCTACTTAGTCACAAGAAGAAGATTGATACATCACAGTGATTATATTATGGACCATTATAAATTAGATCCTGTACCATCAGTTCACTATTAATTGCTTCCCATTCTTCAGCTGTGAAATCAGAAGCTGTGGCTGCAGGCTTCTCTTTTCTCAGAGCTCTGCTCCTTGGATCCAAATGCTCAATACGCTTTTCACAAACCAATGTAAGTTCAGGGTAACACCCCTCCTCACCAGACCTTTAAAATGCAAAGATAAAAATGTTAACAACAAGGAACTAAACTGCACCACATCCTCCACGTTTCCCTTTTTGTGTAGTCAGTACAATGATTGCAGAGGACTATTTTCCTGGTACAACACAATTTTACTATCATCTAATAACATTTTTATTAGAAAATTCCAGCTAACCTTCAACTTTTTGTGGGCATTTTCCAGTGCCCACATACACAGTTCAAAATTATCACCACGGTGTTCATAAAAAAGAAACTTGTGTCACTTACAGAGAAAGTTAAATAGGTGTGGCATCTGAAATTGCTAGTCAGGTAACATGGATCACAAGAGAACCAAAACAGAGTGACAGCATTTAAAAAAAAAACTAGCATTCAGTTACACAAACCTTTCAGACAGTTAAAAAAGGACTTGGATTTCTAGTGTTATGGGGACACTTTTAGCATGATTACATTAACTTCGTATTTTAATTTTAAATTAGAAAGTCACAGGCAGGTTCAGACAAATAGCAAAGGGTTCTCTCAAATTTTACAGAACAGGAATATAATTATTAATGAAGGTAAAAAAATAAATTTACCTTAATACCCTGAGAATCTTTTCCAGGTGCTTAACATCTGTGCATTTTTCAATGAACTTGTAGTCCAGATGACTAATAGGTATTTGATATGTTTTAGTGGTTCCTTCACCCAGCAAATATGGTACTGACTCATCACCCATAACTAAATATTAAAAGAAAAAAAAAGTGATTCTGTAAGCTTTTAGTTACATTTTGAAGTAATGCCAATTTAAGGAATAAATCTGTTCGCATTCAACTCTCATGCAAGCAGTCCTATAAAAGAAAAAATATCAGATTTGAAGGCCTGATCGCATGGACTGTCCTTTGACAAGAGGCTTACTGACAGAAGTATGAAATATGCTTTGTAAGAGCATGCAACTCTACTGCTTCTGCAAGTCAGAACAATTCAGAAAGACAACTTAAAGAAATATTGCCAATTTTTGTCTCCCACATTCTCTGTTTTATTTGACACATACCTGTTTTAAACAAGTGGGATAAGCACGAACGAGAAGATAGTGAAGGACACTCCTTTTTTCAGAGGGAAGACATTAACCAATGCAGTGTATCTAAAGGAATGAAAATCTTTGGCTTCTCTGTAGACAAAATAAATTCCATTTTCTTTCCTCGCTAGCTGCATTTTCTGGGTCTCTGATTCTATTACAGCACTGAAATTAATCTCTTCCAGTAAGTCTGTAATTGATGAAATTAGGGATTCAAATGGGACATTTCTGTCTCCTGTATCTTTGATTTGTTCATCTGCATCTTTTTCTGTTTTGATCACAAGCTCTACGGAGCTGAAATTCTTTTCCCCCTCCCTTTTTTATAGTGCATGAAGCAATCAGTTAATTTTTAAGAAATAAAGTAAGTGCAACTAGCTAGTATGGAAAAACAACTATATGTAGTTATAAACTAAATTAAAATAATTATGTTCTGATGTCTTGCACAATTACACACATTAATTTGTAGTTACACAAAAATGTTTACAATACAGTATCATTTAACTGGTCATAATTAGGTGATGCATAGAGATTCTGCCCCAAGACTTGACGGTTTCAGTACTGGAAAAGGAAGAACACGCATGGAAAGAGGGACAAATGCAGGAAATAATTAAAGAAGAACAGAAGAACTAAAAACTCATCACCGCCGGCGGTTTCTCGCGCTTATTCCCCCGGCCTTGAGGGAGCTGCCCAGCGTGGCTCTCGGGCGACCAGGGCTCGGCGGCTGCTCGGGGGCACAGCCCTGGCGCCCCTCTCCCATACAGCTTCCCCATGACTGTGCTACACCGCCCGGCCCGATCAGGGATTTACCTCCGCGCCGGCCCCCAGGCTGCCCTCACGCAGGCCGGAGCCGGGGCAGCGCGGCCGGCCCGCGCGTAGCAACTGTTGCTAGGTACAACATGGCGCCAGGGACACGGCGCTGCCGCCCCAGGGATGCCCTGCCGAGGCTCCCGCAGAGCCCCGCCGGCCTCCAGCAGCGACACGGCCGTCGCCTGCCGTTCCTCAGCACCCACCTGCCCGGTGCCGCGCTGTCTCCGGGACACGGACCCGGTCTCCCCACAGCCGAGGGCCGCCCTTCCCTCGCTTAGGCGGCGCAGGCGCGGCTGGGTCAGGATCGGGGCTGAGGGCAGCGCCTGCTGAGGGCGGACAGAAATACAGCGCCCGGAGGTGCAGCTCTAGTAAGCGTCATCTTTATGGTTTCATCGTAGTATTTCACTCAGCGGAGAGCAAGCGGGCCCTTTCCCGACACCGATGTCCCCGGCGCCCACAGCAGTGTTGCCCGCCAGCCCTGCACTCCCCCGGCGCTGCTCTCCAAAGCAGGTCCGTGCCCCTTCCCGAGGGCAGCGGGGTCTCTTGGCCGCCTTCGTCCGGCGGTCAGAGGCACCCAGCGTGCCCGCAGAGGGGCCAAGCTCGCCTCCGTCTGCCGGCGACCTTCGGCAGCGCTGCTCCTGCCCGCTCCTCGTCTCCCTTTTGAGCAGCCGTGTCAGTAGCGACCCCTTCGTTCTGCTATGAGCGTGCACGCTGTGCAGGCCAGGCTGGTGAACTGACAGCAACCGTGTAGTAAAAAAGGTTATCATTATACCCGAGTTAACAGCATACATAAGGTACCTAAGAAAATCTTAACCAATCAGCTCCAAAACAGCATCTCAGAATGCTTTTTTTATCCCCTATAACAAGCCACTGCAGTTAATTTATAAGCCAGCACAGTCAATGCAGACGTTAAAAAATATTATTACAGTGATGAGTTAAGCATGTTATCTCGACAGCACCAATAGCACCGTCAAAACGGAGATCAGACACGCACAATTCAGCAGTATGTTGTAGTACCCTTTAGCGGTATTACGTAATACACATTCCAAACAGACAGATGCAAAAAGTTTTGGCTCATTATCATAAACCCACCACTTCTTAAGGACCCCTGAAAAGTCATTTGAAAAGCAAAACAAGATCCTACTTTAGTTTTGGGGTGCTACCCAAATAATCATTGTAACACAGATCTAATTCTTTCCTTGAATACAAACAAATCAAACAGCACTTAAGAAATTTCTGTTTCCACATTGCTTCTTAATGTTTAACCTGCCTCCCTCTCCCTCTTCTTTAAGGAGAAATTATTTTTTCACTCTTCCAGACATCGATACTTTTCACATGTCCACAACTGGGTGCCAGAATTGGGTGGTCTGAAGTCCTTTAAGATTTTCTTTTTTGAAATCCAGATCTGTTTCAAACCTAGCCTTCTGTAGCCTTCTATTTATTTTCAGTAGAATTTATTCAAACTACAGCTATTTTATGCAGTTCACAGGAGTCCTCAGAACATTTAGCAAAGTTAAAATGCAAATAAAGTTTAGATAAGGGTAATGAAAACAAAGATAACTCAAAAAGAATACAATTATCACTGAATTTAAAAAATACTGCATACTTTGACTATATTTTAAACAACAGCTTTAGAAATCTATTGCTGGAAGACAATATAGACAAAATTTAGTATTACAGTAAACTTTAATATTTCAATCTCTTAAAACACAAATTAGAGAGTGCATTTACACACAAACAGTTTTACAGAACAAAGTTATCAGAAATTACATCATGAAGTCACTATCTTCAGCAGACATCATCGAGCATCAAAAACTACCACTGGAATAATGCAGTTAAAGAAAAAAATATGTTGTGGTTGAAAAATAGATGGGGCAGAGGAAAAGAGACTGTATAAATCTAGTCACACCTATCTATATAAATAATTTCAAAAGCCATCTTTAATAAGATGCTGACTGAATAGTATCAACAATTCACAATACGTTACCCAGCAGACTATCATAACTTAATATATTGTGCATAGAAAATGGGGGAAAAAAAAGAGAAAGTGCCAGAAAAGAAATCAAGGTGCCAAATCACACTGCAGAGATTGTGCTGTAGTAGTTTGCTCTACTGTATTGATTTTTGACCCTGAAGAATTGTTCATAATTATTTGAATCTTCTATTCTGTTCCACTTACATTGTTTCCCCTTGTCCCCATCCACAGCTTCCTAAATGCATTCAAGTGCACTTTTAAAAGGATACATCTTTTTGTCCTTTTCTTGTACATTATTCTGTAGCCACATTCTCTGCACCTGATAGGATCTCTTGCTTTTATTTCATTTTCCGTATGGCATTCTGATGTTATGGAGGATGAAAAAGAAAGCAGGCAAAGAAAAACAGGATTGTTAATGCACAGGTAACTTTGAAAAGTTGTGATAGTCAAATTCCTGTTTGTGGCAAACAAATATAGCAAGTGTAATGAATCTGTATTGAGAGCTCAATGATAACAAGACACCATGAAAAAAAGAAAAAGAAAAAATAAAAAAGCAAGCTTCACTTACATTAAAAGAGAATCTTGCTAACTATCACCCAAATATTACTGCACAGAACACATTCCACACTTGATACTAGACCATCTACTAATTAAAATTTCAGCTCATCCTTCCAAAGCCCAGAGTCTGTTTTCTTAAAAGACAAAATAGCTCGGGGATTACTGAAAACCATCGATTTTTATGTTGTTGATTTTTCTATAGATAAGATAGAATTTTACTACTATACTTGAGGGAAAGCTGAGTGCCCTTACAGCACTGTCAATAAAACACAGATCAAGGAGCTCCACACAGCAACACAAGCTCTAGGGAATTACCTCCACAACACTGCATATGTACCCCATACATGTGTTACCATCAATGCATAAAGCTTTAAACATCATCAGGATATACACTGCAACTATTTGTATCTATGTACCATTCAGTGTAATGACTAAGCCACATTCATTATTAAAACACCAAATCTCCAGTAAAAAGTAATAAAAAAGTCACTGTCTTTTCTTTACCTCCACAAATGTAAATCATTGGCTGCTGCTTTGGAGGCTGAACGTCCTTCTGTGAATCCATGTTCTAAAAAATACACAACATGCACATTAGTTTGGGTTTGGGGTTTTTGGTTTGGTTTTTTTTCCCAAGGCATACACAATAATTTTAATATCTCAAGAAGACGAAATCACTTCCTTAAAAGTAAATACAAACAAATTCCATTTATATTTGATACACAGGACATGGGTTAATTCAGGTTGAAAGAGACTTCAGAAAGTCATTTAGTTCAACTTCTTAAAAGCAAAGTAACATCAGGTTTCACAGAGCTTTACTATTCTGGTATAGACAAACTCCAATGATGAAGACAGCACGACATTTTCAATTAAACAGTGTTTTAAACATTAAAGACCAATGAGAAATATTTTCCTTCCTCCCTCCTGCCAATGTTAAGAATTTCCTTGCTGGAAATACAGAATTAAATAATTTCTTATATATCACTCATGTAGCAATGGTGCTAACAAAGAAGGTAAGCCTTGTCATCTTTCTTCCCCCTCTGACACACTAGTTCACTCAATACACTTTTCGTTGTTCTAGGGTATTAGAAATACTGGGAATGGACTGTGGGTAGAAGAGTAGCAGGAATTAAAATGCAAAACAAAACAAAACAAAACCGCCAACAATGAGGGGCCATAGAGATGAAATTCGACCCTTCAAATCCTACCAAATTAAGAGTGATAACTCAATGCTATTCTTCAAACACATCTTAATGCCCTGTAATGGTTTTGATTGTTCAGACTTATTTGAAGCATTTCTTCATGGCATCAGACTAAATAATTACATATACTCCACAAAGACTCTACCAAGCCTTAAGTAATCCTATCCTAACATGTAAATGTATTTCAACCATTAATTTTAAGGTGGTTACTATACATGGAGAAACATTTTTTTTCCCACCCAATGCAAGTATAGACAAGAATATGAGTATTTCCTATTAGGTTTTTTGAGGCTGCTGTTTTCTGTACTGCTGTTCTGTCTAACACAGAAGACAATAATTCCTAATAATTCCTAACCCTTATGCCAGTAAATAGCCATCTTTCATTCCTTATGAGAATGGCTCTCAGATGCTTTCTGTTTAATATTACAGCAAAGATTATTTCCCTCATCTTCAGAGTCTGTTTCAGCATAAATTCAGCTGGGAAAACTATGACACTGAAAACAGGACAGGGACATGTCATACTTTGTCTGATCAACACTTGATGAACCATCTTTTTAAACTCCCACTATGGCACTCCATTTAAGAGAATTAGAAAGAATCCACGAAACTGTACAGCTTTCAAGAATGCCACACCATAATCATAGTGGCATCTTAACTCACATATGCTACAGTCTTTTTGTGTCAGCACATTGCAGTAACATATAAGTAGTCACCCATTAGTACTGGAAAACAGCAGACTCTTCTAAAACACAGAGCTGAACTAAGGTGGATCACCTTAGTTGGAGCTAAATAACTTGGGTTAGTGCTGCCTGTGCAGCAAAATTATACTGCTGCTAAGGGCATCACTGAACTCCAGTTCTGTGTTTTGCAGAGAGGTGCCATAGTTTAGCTGGCCTTCACACACCCTGCAGCCCTAAGTGCCACCAAGCTGACACAGCCCACAGGCCCAGTGATGCAGCAACATGTGCTGGAGTGCTGCCAGAACCCATTGCAGAGATGCGGGGGCACCACGTGCCAAGAGCACCTCACCAAATCACAGAATGGGAAAGGCTGGAAGGACCACAGCGGGTCACCTGGTCCAACCTTCCTGCCTAAGTAGGATCATCCCAGAGCACATGGCACAGGAGTGCACCCAGATGGCTCCCGAGTATCTCCAGTGAGTGGGACTCTGCAGCCTCTCTGAACAATCTGTTCCAGTGTGCAGTCACCTGCACAGTAAAGTTCTTCCTCCTATTCAGGTGGAATTTCCAGTGGAACTTCCAGTGCCTCAGTTTCTGCCTGCTGCCTATCCTCTTGGCACCACCAAGAGGAGCCTGGCTTCATCTTCTTGGCACCCCCCGCTTCATTTATTTTTACATATTAATGAGGCCCCCTCTCCGAGCATCCCTTATGCACCCCTAAGAGAGGCCAACCCGCTCCTTCACGTCCCGCAGAGCCCACGAAGGAGAAGGTCAGTGAGCCCTTATCACATCCCCCGGGCCTCAGGCTCCCCATCCCGCCCCAATTCCGACCTCCCCCACCGTCCCGCGGGTCGGGCACGCAGGAGCGAAGCCCACGAGGCTGGTCCCAGCCTTTCCCTGCCCACCACGGCCACAGCACCAGCGCCCAGCAGCGAAGGGAACAGCCCAAGGCCCGGAGCAGCCCCCCGCCGCTGCCGCAGCTCCGCCGGCCTCCCGCCTCCCCGGCGCACGCCGATGACGAGCACCGAGCGCCCGGCGGGGGCGGGCCGCGCTTCGCCCCGCCGCCAGCTCCGGCCTCCGCGCCGTCAGTAGTAATGAGGCTGAGAAACTAATAAATATTCACTTCTGGGTGTCAACCTCCTGGGGAAAAAAATAAAAAAAAGCACACGGATTATTTTAAGACGCAAGCTACCATAGAATAGCAGTGCCAGTTATCAATGAAGAAAGTAAGCAGCTGCGTGGTTAGGTAAAATCAGCCCCAAGGTACCCGGTGTTTTCATTCTTTAATTTAGCTGTACACAACACATTGGGGATAGACAATGCCCCGCGCCAGGTCTGGTCATACGGCTGCGGAGTTTTAAACCACCGAAGTGTTCTACCTCAAGGTCCTCTCTGTTTTCAGAAGCGTTTTATCTAAAATTCGTGGATAAACCCGGCATCTTGATATTTTGATGCTGTGGTCGGTATCATATATACCCACATGAAGCCAAACTTAGATACTACAAACGTATATATTGCACATTTAAAGTGTAAGGTTCTATAATGAAACAAGTTCGTATCTCGGCGTTTCCCGATGTACTGAACTAAAATAGTGCAGGCAAGATTTGAAACTACACCAGTTACTCTTTGTCACTGGCTCCACCTCGCTGGCGGTAGGAATATTGAATCTTCTACTGACAGTTTGTAGAATTAGGTGTCTTTGGTTTATTTCGCCCCGCCCCCTCCGCCCCAATGTTTATCGAATACTCTGTTTTGTGAATGTGCCAATTTAAACTACTAGATCATTCAGTGGTCCTCTAGTTTAAGGAAAGATCTCTTTCTGTTTCCAACTACTGAATAAAAATTGTTTCCCAGGCATCCAAATTAATACGGATGAGGTTTCATCATATGCAATTCATTGATGTTCTCCTACCAGTAAATCACCCTGATATATGACTTGTACCTAAAATGAACTCGGGTAATAATAAATAGTTTTAGTTTTCCTAATTTTGTGTTCAAATAAAACGTAAAGAAATCACAGTAATTACTTTAGATTTGCTTCTTCACACTGCTCTGTAAGAATAAAGCGAAACATAATTTTGGAGTGCCAGAATACAGCACGGGCAAGAAAAATGGTTTGTAAAAGGCAGAGGTTTTGTTATAGGTTACTACTTGCATCCTCTTCTCCGCTACGGAGCCGCGGGTATGGGTGGGTACCAAGAGGTTGAAACAGAGGTTAAAAACAACCTGACCTCTATCTTTCTTGGCAAACGCATGGTAAGAAATTACCAACTCCTAAAAAAAGCAAATACAACAACCCCCTACTCCCCCCCGGTATTATCTCTCTAGGCTCGTTAGTATTTTTAAAACGCGTTTGTCAAGCCGACAAATTTAAAAGGACTTACTAAAAATATCTCCATGAAAAATTCAGTTAATCCTGTGAAAACAATGTCTCAATTATTAATAAATAAATCGTGTAATTGTTTGATTATTGGCATCCTTTAAACATTCCCTTGGAAATATAGGCTCCTCCCCTTACGAGAGGAGTGCTTTGGTAAGTCCCATTCCCATGTGCTGGTAAATTCTAGTCTTAAAGATGCTCCTTTGGATTTAGAGTAGCAGAGAGTGTTGAGACAGTGTGGGAGACTCCCACCGTCCCGTAAAGAGAAACTGTTCTTGAGGAATTGGTAGGCAAATGAGGGGAAAGGCTTGTGTGTCGATATTGGGAAGGCACGGGGGTACAGGTACTTTTGACAGGGGAAGGAAATGCAGCTCTAACAGAGCGCAGTGCGAGTGTTGCAGAATATCTTACCTCGTTTCACTTGTTAAACGTTGTGTTCTCAGGTTCTGGTTGGTTTTTTTTGTTGTTGTTTTTCTTTTTTTCTTTTAGTTTTTGTTTGGGGTATTTTTTGTTTGCTTGCTTGGTTTTTATTGGGGTGGGTTTTTGGGAGAGGGACTTTTTTTTTTATGGTAAAACACACTTTCTAGTGTGACACTTCCGTGTATTGCATAAAATGTCTCAATTACGACTTGTTAAATTTATTGGATATTTTTGATCCAGCTTGCATAAATTCAGGTTTGAGTGACGGAGACAGAGCTTGCAGTTGCTGTGTCCCACTAGTAAGCTTCCAATTTTACTGAGAAGGTATTTTATTAAAAAAATACAAATATTTGAAAAACAATTTTATTCAGTTCCTGCGAAACAGACGGTACTACAGAAAGCACTTTCAGAGAACTATTACCTTAAAGAAAGTTTCTAATGTTTTCTCCTTTTAAAAAGGAAGAGGAAGATACCCCAAGAGTCTTTCCCCTTTTAACCATAACTGTTACCTTGTTATCAAATAAACCGATATTCTTTCCCTAAGTGTCCGTTTCCTCTGGGTCGGGAACCTTTAAACCCTTGTTTCCTCGGGCTCCTCTCAGTCTGCCTCACGCCAGGAGGGATGCGAGACGCTGGAGGAGCGAAGTTGCCAAAGGGGAAGGCTGATAAATTGCCAGATCCCACACGAACAGGGGTTTACGTTACTTAAGCCGGGAATTTGCTTATTAAAACGTAGGTGTTGCTTTTAGGGTCGGTTCTAGGTCTCTCGTTAGGGTCTGACATTCCCCAACCCGCCGGTGTGAAGCCTCACGTTATCCTTACAGAACCCAGGAAAAGCAGGCATCTCCGTAGCCATAGTTTTGGCGGGTTTGTGTTGGTGTTTTGTTGGGGGGGTTGTTTGTTTTTTCGTTTGCTTGTTTTTGTGGCTTTTTTTTAGTATACAGAAAAACTAAAACCACAGCAAAACCCAGGCGCCAGGTTCTGAATAATTACAAGCTTTTAAACTAATTAAATAGGAGTAGCCTTTAAGCCATTAATGACAGGATAAGGTGTGAAAAATATGCTCTACACTGTAGCCAGGAAGAGTGGTCCTTCCTGGAATCTCTGGGTAAAAGTACCTGGCGAGACTAGAGGACAACCTGTGCAGTGGTGGAGTCGGGGACCCTCCACTCCACTGCTTTGAAGGCAATGTACCTGACGAACGCTCTGTGCTATTTTAGTGCTGGGATGCCCTGTAAAAAGGTACTAATTAACTCAAATTAACATGCACCTTTATAACCTAAGCTTACAGGTTGCGGTACAGATAAGGATCATCAGCTGTGAATGCCTCAAGCACCCCTGAGCCGCCCCTCAGCGCCGGCGCCCCCACCCCCCGTTCCCCTCCGCCGAAGGGAGCGGAGCGGGCTCTGGCAGAGGCGGGAACACCTCACCCGTGCCGGGCGCCTGAGGAGAGGCAGAGCAGGGGCAGGAACGACTCAGGGGCGCTTTAACAGTGGCCTGGGTGCGGCGGGGGCCGCGGGGCTGAAGTATAAAGCGTGAGGAGCGGGGCAAGCCTTGCCGGTGTTCCCTCACGCCCCCGAGGAGCGGGCAGGGCACTCCCGGTCTCCTCAGGCTCCCGGCCGGGGCCGAGCGCGGAGGGGGCGGGGAGGCAGCGGTTGGTGAGGGCGGGTAGTTCAAACCTGAGCGAGGGAAAGCGGCGGCGGCCGCACGCGAGGGGCCGGTGTGGGTGGGGACAGGCGAAGCGGCTCCTCGCCAAGGGCAACGGGCCCGGGGCCGGGCGGCGAGAGCTGCTGAAGCTCCTCCAGCTCGCCTTCACTCCTGCTTCTCGCCTTCAGCCCTGTTCGGGGTGCCCCGCCGCCGCCTCAGCCGCACCCCGTGGTAGGGCGGCCTCCAGGCTCTGCTCCTGTGCCCACCGGCTTGCTAGACGAGAGGGCGAAGCGGTTGCTTTGCTCGTGTCCGGCATCCCAGGTGTCTGAGAGACCCTCGGGCGCTGGTCTTCAACTAATCTCGATTATCACCATCTCTGGGTAATTGGGCATTGCAGTTAACACACATATATGTGGACTGACAACTGTCTTAGCTGGCTAATGTTTCTCTTGCACCTCTCTCTTTTCTGTCTACATCCTTTCTCACTTCAGGTTATCACTTAGGTATTAGCAATACTTTGAATACAGCGCCTTTGCGTTGGAAGATCTTGATTTGCTTCACAAATTAGGGTAAGTGACCCACATAATGCAGCTAGGACTTGGCTGTGTCATCTTCAGTATTATTACCTTTGAAGGTGTCAGTGACTTTGGGGTTAAAGAGCAGAGTGTTTTACTGCACATACCATATCTGTTTAAATAACAGAGAAAATATTTCTGTGTCACCAGGACTTTGTCTTTATCTGTTTTGTTAGCAGTGGTGAACAGTGATTTTTAAAAAGGCAGAAAATGTCTTGTTCAATGCATAAGTGTTCTGTGTGTATTACTGAGGAATATAAATCCCTAGGAAGACATGTGATGCCATCCTAGAACTTATGTCTAAGTTGGAGGCACCATTTACATTGCCTTCTAGTAACCAACATTCTCACCTCTTTAGGGTACTTGGTAAGACTAAACTTGTTAGAAATTATTCCTTGTCTAAATCTCTGAATCCTAAATTTAGCTTGGGTCTCTGAATATTAATTAGTTTGTCCAGTAAACTCCCAGAAAGTTTGCAGTTGATTTGTAAATTGATTTGAGAACTGCAAAATTAATAATAGATATGAGAAATGCACAGAGCACACAAATCTATCCTTAGTAGATATGGATTTTATTACTTCCGCTATAACTGACTTCTGGTGTAACCAGCCTTTTCTTCTCTGTGCATCTGTTTAATGATATCTAAGACAAAGTTAAGAAAACTTTCAGGAACTGGTTAAAGATCCCCAAATGAAAAAGCTGTGGTGTTATGGCTCAAATTTAGTGGATGAAATTCTCATGATAAAAAAGACGTGCTTATTAAAAGTAGTGTTGTAAGAGGTTTTGTTAGGCATCTCTTATGAATAGAAATAGAATCTTTTTCTATTATGAGAAATGTTCAGCGCCTCTGAAAGGCTTTTCCTTTTGTATTTGTAAAATGAGACCTTGTGTTAAATTAAAGCTTAATTTGTACAGATAATACATTTTGGAAAAAAGTCATATATAAGCTTGAGGTGTATACTGGGGTTTGCTGTAAATCATAGAATGGTTCAGGTTGTAAGGGTTGTTAAAAATCGTCGAGTTTTGAGACCCTTGCATGGTCTTCTACTATATCAGGTTGTTCTGAGCCACATCCAATGTGACTTTGAACACTGCTAGTGATGGAGCTTCTACAACTTCTCTGGGCAATCTGTTCCAGTGTCTCGTTGCCCTCATAGTGAAGAATTTCTTCCTAACATCTAACCTAACTTTCCTTCTTTCGGTTTAGAGCCCTTACTGCCTTGTTTTATCACCAAATGTGCTGGTAAAAAGTCCCTGTCTGGCTTTCCTGATGGCCCCATTGGGTACTGAAAGGCTACAATTATTTTTTCTGGAAGGCTTCTCTTCTCCAACCCCCACTGTCTCAGACACTCTTCAGAGCAAGAAGTCATGCATCCCTCTGATTATTTTCGTGTTCCTTTTCTGGACTTGCTCTAACATGTCCATGTCCTTCTTATTTTGGGGGCCTTAGGGCTGAAGGCAATATTCCACATGAGGTCTCAAAGTTGTGGAGTCGGGTGTAAAGAAGTAAAAATAAGTATAAAAATATATGTATGAGTGGAGAGGTATAGAATTAAGTATAGAAAAGAAGTGAAATGAAGCTTAATGGACGGCCATTGTTCAGTCAGTGTCAATTGGCAATTTTATTTCTATTATTCTGTAATGTTTTCTAACATATCCAAATCAATGCAGTGAGCTCACAAGCTCACCCTGCTGGACGCTGTCTTCCGTGCAGCTTTATATTCGGCTTCTTGAGTCACCAACATTTCTTTAATTCTGCTATTCTGACCTCCTTTATAGCTGCAAAGTCTTGTTTTGCTGTGATTTTTATGTTACTTGAAACACAATTTTGCTTAACTTCTTTTATACTGTAGTATTTGACATTTTTTTCTATTCTCAGATGTCCTGTATAATGCCTGAGAATGAAACTGTGAAACATGAGGTTTTCCTTTTGTTGTTTCTTCAGCATGCTGCCTGAAAATTAATTTTCTTAGCCTGGAAACCTTTGGGATTTTGTTAAATGTGTGGTTAGTTTGCCTGTATTTAAGGGAAATACTAATACTTTTAAAGATAAGTGCAGGTATGAGTCTTTTTGTGGGTTTTTTTGATGAGGGGGATTGAGATTTCAAACAGCAATCTCTAGAATTCAGTTTAAATCTCTGTCTATGAATATTTTTGGAAATAATATCTACTGGCAACATTCGCGAACTAACTGAAGTTTTCCAAAATTCAGCATAAAAATGAGGCCTCTATTCTTTGGGTAGACTAGTGAAGATAATGCCCTCTTGTTACGACAGATTTCTTATAGGTCTTTGTCTCCTTACAAAAAGAAGAGCTTTGCTCATACCATGAATAACTGACTGAAGTGCAGCAGTGTGCTGCACAGAGATTTCATACCTTTAGAAATATAGGAAAAAGTGAATTTTTTTCTGGTTTATGACAAAGCCTTTTCAGCCTGTTGCCTAAAACCATGGTATCAGAGAATGTGTGAGATTGGAAGGAGATCTGGAGATCATATAGTCCAACTTTTCTGCTTGAACAGGGTCCTCAGAGCACATTACTCAGGATTGTGTCCAAATGGCTTTTGAATATCTTCAGAGAAAGAGACCCCATGAACTCTCTGGGCAGTCTGTTCCAGTGTTTTGTCATCCTCACAGTAAAGAGAACTTTTTTCTTATGTTTAGGTGGAGCTTTCTGTGCACCATTTTCTGCCCATTGCCTCTTGTGCTATCACTTGGCACCCCTGGGAAGAGCCTGGCTGCATCCATTTGATACCCTCCCTTGAGATACTGATATACATTGATAAGGTCCCTTTTCAGTCTTCCTTTCTCCAGGTTATACAGGCCCAGCCCCTTCAGCCTTTTCTCATAACTGAGGTGTTCCAGTCCCCTAATCACCTCCATAGTTCTACTGGACTGTCTCCAGTATTTCTTTGTCTTTCTTGAACTGGAAAGCTCTGAACTGGACACAGCACTCCAAGTGAGGCCTCCACAGGGCTGAGCAGAGGGTAAGGATCACCTCCCTTGACCAGCTGGCAATGCTTTTCTTTATGTAACACAGGGTACCCTTGGCCTTCTTGGGCACACTGCTGGCTCATGGACATTTTGCTGTCTACCAGGACCTTCCCTGCAGAGCTGCTTCCCAGCAGGTCACCCCCATCCTGTACTGGTTCCTGGAGTTATTCCTCCCCAGGTGCAGGACCTGCATTTGCCTTTGAGTTTCAGATGGTTCTTCTCTGCCCATGTCTCCAGCCTGCTGAGGTCCCTCTGAAGGGCTGCACAGCCCTCTGGGGTATCAGCTGCTGCTCCCAGCTTTATGCCATCAGTGAACTTGCTGAGGAGGTATCTGCCCTTTCATCCAAGTCACTGATGAGTAAGTTGAACTATAGTGGGATCAACTGTTGGGGATATCTTGGTTTGAAAGACAGGTGTCTGCTAGAGGAAGCAGGGCCCTCTCTTGAAATGGAGAATGTAGGACACCAGTACTCACAAATCTTCTAAAACATGGAGAAGTGATGCAGGTGCAACATTAAATTCTACTTGGAGTTAGTCCTGCAGTAGCAAAGAAGTGATCTCTAATTCACTAAACACTAGCTTAAAGCTATGCCTTTGTTTCCTATTTGTGCTGTCACTTATTTCATTGTCTAAAACAAGGAAACAAGGTAAAAACAGAGATAGAAAACAAATGTGAAAGTAAGGTACTTATAGAGGTAAATGGGAGAAAGGAAGGAGGCAAGACATACTTCAGTTTGTTGTTGTCTTAGAATTATTTTCACATACACATCTTTGATGGAAGAGTTTTTCTCAGTTATGTATGTGGATTTTGTTTAAGTCTGTTTGATTTCATGCTGATATTAGCAAGATTGTATATGTCTTTACGCCAAGGTGTCATTCTGCCGTTTAGCATCCTTTTCCTTTTGAACTTCTCTTGTTGCTGTCTTGTTACAGTAGAAAATAAAGCTTTTTTTTTTAATATTGCAGTCATCTTAAAAAGTGCTTTCCGTATGGGTCAAGAAATGCTAATTAATGGCCCAACATCGTCAAAGAATAGTTCTGCCTCACCTCTCTCAGGCAGTTTGGGTTCCCACAGCTTGTATTTGGTGACTTAGGGCTAGACTAGGACAGGACTATTGGGTTATTATTGGATGTTGAAGCCACCTTTAAAGATTCCTTCTTCTGTTTTTAAAGTTCATTTGCCAATTCTAGGCTTTATGTTCCAGAATATCAGTTCTAGAGGTCAGTAACATACCACAGTAAAAGGTGCTGATTCAAACTCTTGAGTCTTGCAACACAGATGTGAACTACTTTGGTGTCTGTGAGAACAACCGCTCTCGCTGCATTAGTCATAACATCTTTTGTACAGTTATTGTGCATGTAAAGCAGTGACCTAATGCTACTATGGTTAAGGTGGAGAAATGGCAGTGTAGGAGTGGCAAAAATAAACCTGTTTCCACACAGCTTTTATTTAAGCGTGTGCATCAGCCACTTCTAACCTTTCTAAGAAAATATATAGTAGCTCTTAAATTCTATGTACCGGGTGAGTGTTTACAGTCTGTCATTTTCTCTAAAATGTAAGCCTTCAGAACACTCAGTTTACCTGCAGAGATGACCAAAAGCAGAGCACTTCTTTATAAAATAACATTTAAATGTTTAGGCAGATAAAAAAGCACTTTTCACTTTGTAACTAAAGGTCAAATTCTTTCCTGCTAGAGACTCTAGGGATCTAAATAACAGGGAGGCTTGTAGACTTGTAACTTCATGATTAATCCTCTTATTTTACTTAAGGAGAAAATGCCTTTTGTCTAAACTTGCCTATTGCAGGAGCTTCTGCTCAGTCTTGAGTACTGCACTGTTAGTTGCTGGATGAACCATTAACAGTGCTAGTAAAAATCTTGGCTCTACTGGAATGAGGGGAGTTTTGTTGCCAATTTCAGCACCAATGAGCCTCTAATTGCTGTGTTGCTTATTTGAAGTGCTTTTTCCACAGATGAGGACTGCCAGGTCAATTAGCTAACTGAATATATGTTTGATTTTTCTTTTTTTCATAGTATAATATGCATTTTAATCACTCATTCTGTCTACTTTTGTGTTTATGTGTAAGTTCTGTTTCTACTGAGACTAATGACAATACTTTTGTTATGAATGTTATCTTGATAGACTTACACAAGAATTTCCCTCTAATCTGAGGGGGTTTTGGTGACTTCTTTTATTTGTTTCAGAAACAACAGTGGTATCTCCATTTACAAAGTCAAAGTGTCAAGCAGAAGATGTCAGACAGTCATCCAGTGAGGTTCAATATTCTTAACAGAAATAGATTAACACCTCCCAGGAGCAACTTTAAATACTCTAATTTTAAAGACACGTATTGCACTTCAGCATTTCTGGACAGCAGACGCAATGAGTCAGTAAAAGATCCTGATGCAGAACATGAAGAAGCACCAAGTGTAACAAGTGTATCATTGCTACAGGAGCATTCTGAGCACATCCATCCAAGTGCCTTCTTTCCCAGGTCACCACCTATTGAAAAAGAATTGAATTCTATCTCCTTATCCAAAGAAAGAGAAGCAAATAGAAGTGCAGATTTTTTTGAAACTCCTAAATCAAGCAGAAAAGGCTCTTCACTACGCAGGAGGCTTCTTTTACCCAGGCCTGGTGAAGCTGGCACAACCATAGGATGCTGTGAAAGACATCCTAGTTCTTCAGGTAGCATCAGGAAAAAAATATTCTCTTGTGTTTTGAGCTCTGAAGAAAAGCTTTCACAAACTGCTGCGGATTCTCCAAAAGATAAAGGTTACAAACCTCTGACAACTAGCACTTCAGAACCTGAGGATTCTAATCCTGATTCTCCAAGACGGAGGCTTTCGTTCTCACAACAAAGGACTTCTACACTAGATGAGACCCAGTGTAAGGACCCCTTGTTGTTAGAATCAGAAAGTTTATCTCCAATTCAGTGGAAGGATGTCACTGCTAGTAACACTAACGAATTTAATGGAAATGTTCTTATGAATGTTAGAGATGGGGTGCTCAGGACTCCTACATACAATGTGTTACCTGAGGCCAATGAAGGTAAATTTCTGACATCTATCACCAGTCCTGTAGAGAACTTGAATTTTGGACTATGTGATATAAACTCTCCCCCTGTTAAGGTAGCAAATTACCCAGATCTTTCAACGCCTGAGGATAGTGGATATAATTCACTTCCTTTGGACAAATCAGGAGACTCATTGTCTGATTATGAGGGATCTTTCCAAGAGCTCTTTCAAAAGCACAAAGAAGATGCCAAAACTTTAGATAGTAAAAGAAAGACAAGAAAACTTGAGCGAGTCAGAAGGTTATCCACTCTTCGGGAACTAGGCTCCCAGTCAGAGACAGAAGATAATCATGGCAGTCCTACTTCAATGCACATATTAACAAAAGAAAGAAACATTGTCAATGAAGATCATGAGTTAGTTCTGAAAGAACAGCCTGGTGGAGACCTCTTTGTAAGTCATGGAGATCTCTCAAGAACTCCGGCTCTGAAAATAGTTCATGAAATTTGTTTGCAAAGACAAAGATCACACCAAAAGCAAATCTCAGAGAATATTGATGGAACAGAAATATTTGCATTAGATCATGTTCTTCCTGGACTTATTGGCAAGAAAATGGGCCTTGAAAAGTTAGATATTTTAACAGAATTGAAAGATAGAAATTTAAAACATGTTCTTGCTATAGTTTTAGATGCTTTGACAGTGGAAAGTCTATGCAGGTAAGTACTATTGCTTCACACATACAAAAAGGGAAAAAGATGTGCCTCTGCAAATGAATTACAGTAACTTCTGGAATACTGGGTGTTGTCAATAAAATTCGTTTGTTTCTGAAAAGAAGTTTTCTCACCATTAATTAAGTAGGTCTTTCTGTGTTGATCTAAAAATAAATAGGGGCATTAAAAGCTTAACAAACATGGAAAATTAGTAAACTCAAAACTAAGTCACAATACTTGTAAACTTTAAAATATATTTAAAAATTCCTTTAAGCCTAGAAAGTAATTTATTCTCATTACAAGTTCCCAGTAGTGCATAGCACTCAAAAACACATTTTCTATAATTTTTCTTGTGTATTTTATTTCCTGAGTTATTCCGAAGCACAAAGATGCTGAAGAATTTTGATTCATGAGTAATCTAGATTAATTTCTAATCAATAGGAGCTGTTACATTTCACACAACACTCTTCATTTCTTTGTTGTTAGTAATAAAGGGAATGGGCAAGTAGATGAAAGTGTATAAGGGCACCAATGTTTTCAGAACTCTTAACACAAATGTGACTAGAAACAATCTTGGTAAGTGGCTTATATGGAGGAAGTAATTAATTTATTTTTTAAGTCAAAGATAGGCTGTGCTATTAATGTTACTGTTGTTCTCTAGACTCTTCTGTTACACAGTGATACGTAAAGTATGAGATCTGTGTTTCATAACAAAATAATGAACTAGTCTATAGCAGCAGTCTGTAAAATGACCAAGAGCATATGAAACCATGCAAAAGTCTTTGCTAGGTAGTCTTACTATCACAACTTCTGCACTACTTGAAAAAATTTGAAAATGGATACATTTTTTATTTGTTCCAGCATTTGGAAAGTAAGCAAAAGCTGGCGTGAAATCATTGTACAAGACAGGAGTGCAGATAAGAGGAGAAAGTTGTACACAAAACAGCTGAAAGAAGCAGCTCGGGTAAGATAGTTCTCAAAGGTGATTTTTTTCAAGTGTGAAAGAAGATAGAAAGAAAGAGGAAACATTTTGTAAAGCTATAGAAAGGTAACTGACAGAGGGAGTTCCAAAATGAGTAGGTTATAGATTTTTACAGGAGAGTATAATGGCTCTCACCACTTTTCTGTTGTCTGCAGTTTGAGTATTGGTCAACCATGTAAGACTTATTTACCCCTTCTGCCCTTTCTTGAGTATCCTGTAGGATCTCTTCCTTGACTAATTCTAGCTTTAGATTTTAAGCTTGGCTCATAATATTGTGCCACTTCAGTCTGGGCTGTAGTGCTGTAGGACCCACTCTAGATTGCTTCCTGATTATTTTCAGGACTGTTTGTGTCACAGTGTATTTGTGAACATCAGAAGGATATGTAGAAGGTTTTTTTAAGGGGCATCTAGAGAAGCATATTGATAGCAGTATATTTTTTCAGCTCTTCCACATGATACATGCACACCTGCTATTGAGATGTCCTAATTCACAAACATGAGCACCAGTAGAGTGCGCTAAAAGACAGTTGGCTTTTTACCCTGCTCATGGGATTTGGTTGTTCATGATCTCTCTTGATCCCTTGCTAAATATAAACATTTAATGGTAAATACTTGCAATATGTTTATAATTTTCTTATGTGTTGTTGCAGGGGGGAAAAAACCCAAACAAGTAAAATCCAGCTGCAAATCCCAGATTAAATAAAATCTTCATTTTTCTCCCTTTTTTTTTTTAACAATTATAAACTAACAGGAATATTTATTGAAGGCTGAAGATGCTGCTACAAGACTTAATATTCTTAATAGATCTGCTTTAAGGCCTGTTCAAGCTCAAGCCAGAACTCCTATTTTACAGACACCACCTTCACACACTGAACTTACACCGAGGAGATGCAGTTCTCTTCCCCACTCAACTAGAAGGCAGGAAGAGTACATTAAAGTAGGTATCTAAGAAATGCTTAATTTTCAGTTTCTAGAACATTTTAATTTACAAGACTAAATAGCTCTTATCTCTCTCCTCTTGCTACAGGTTGCTAAAACTCTGTTCACTGATGAGGCACTAAAACCTTGTCCAAGATGTCAATATCCTGCTAAATATCAATTGGTAAAGAAACGGGGACTATGTAGCAGAGAAGCATGTGCATTTGAGTTCTGTATTTTATGTCTGCATGCGTTCCATGGGTCAAAAGAATGTAATAGTTTATCTGCAAAACGGAAGAATAAAAAGGATGCTCCACCAGGAAGTGCCCAAAGCAAAAGAAATTTAAAAAGACTCTAAATTTGTAAGGCATTCTTACATTTAATTCCTTTTACCCTCCCCCTAAATTCCTAATCTTGTTCCTGTTCTTCCTAAAAGGATGCATTTTGAAAGTATCATCCCATTTGTTCTTGCTGACTTACCAAGATAACCTCTCATGTATATATCTTAATTAACATAGTATATTCTTGTTTTTTAAAAAATGAGTGTTTAAAAATATTTTATGTCTTGTTTTACCTTTGTGTAGTAGCTAGGAACTTACAAACATCTTAATTTTTAAATAAAGTGTCTTAAATGTCGTCTTCAATATTTACCTTATAGCACCTCATAGACGTTTAAAATGTTATTGTTGTCTTAAAGACAAATTAAAGAAAATTATTTCTAAAAAATGTCTTTGAAATCAGATTTATTTATTTACTTTAAATTACAGTAACTGTTTTAAAAGTGTCTCAAAGTGGGGCACTATGTACATTTTCAAAAAGTGCTATTAATATGAATGGTGATATGTCAAAACCAATATATTACTTGTCTGAATTTTTTATTGGAATAATTAATTTGTTGTTCTCTTAGCCTCTGTAATGCAAGTCAATAGAATAGTAATTTATAAACTAAACTGATGCTGTGTGCATATTCTGTTGCACTGAGTTTTACAAAATTTTTGTCCTGAAAACTTCAGGTGATGCCATATATATTCACATATCTAAAAATGCTGTGGCATCACCTTTGCTGTTGTGAACTTACCTTTATGCTTAATCTGACTTGACTTCAGTTCCCAGATACCAGATCACCTTCACACTTCTATTTGAGCTAAAGGATTATCTACAGCTGGAAATCACTCTTTATCTCTAGATTTAATAAAGGAAATTAATGTATTTTGTTCTTGAACTAAATATGCTGGCCCTTCTAGAAAACAAATTCAATCTGCCTCTTGGACCTCAAACAATTTTTGTGTGACTTTGGTTTGTATTCTAGCAATTACAAACACCTTGAAATGCAGGTGATAGAAGTACACAGAAGTGACACAGTACTTCTATGAAGATCCAATATCAATTGACTTCTACAATTGATGTTGTCCTAGTTGTCCTTTCAAAGAGTTCTTTTGTCACAAGCATCTCGAAGAACACTTGTCAGCTGTTGTTTATTCCACACTCTCCCTCTGATGTTGTCTTTTGTGTTATATTTTTGATGATGTTATTTTACTGTGTTTATTTGTAGGCAAGCCTTAACACTGAGCTATTAAAAAAAAAAACAAATGCAAACTGAAAGAAGAGCTTTCAAGTAAACCATAAGCTTCATACTTGCCCCTTTTAATATTTATTCACACATTCCCCTTATTTTTAGTATCTAAAAATTGCAAATAGCTTCCTAGACTTTTTTCTTAGTCTTTCTTTCTTTATTTCTTTTTACACAATCTGTGGATGTTTAAGACAAATGGACCAGGATAATGCACTTCAGGATGTTCTAGAAACATTGCTTTTTATTTCTCATCTCTAACTGTTGTGATCTGTAATTTGGTTAGCACTTTTACCATTCTTGATTTTTGGCATAGTAGTTTCACATAGCATTTGGAAGGAGGAGGGACAACATGGTTAATAAAATGGTATGGAAATTTTATCACTAACTCTATTAACCAAACATTATCTTTAAAGAAGAAATCAACCCAATGTATCTGCCAGATGGTCATGTTTAGTGCCTGAATATAAGTATTAACATTTAAGTTCCATACTTATGTGTTTGCTGAGTCTTTGCCCTTGTTCTTAGGTTAGACTGGTGGCAACTTGAAGACTGCTTAGTCTATTCTAAGCAAGCAATTGAGGCAAAGGATTTGGGGGCAAGGTAGGGAATATAAAAGTATATGCATATAGGTTTGGTTTCGGAAGAACAGCATTCATTACAGAGGAAAGTGGGACAATGGTTAAATAACTTGATTTTTTTAACATTTGTATTTCTCTAATTATTTAGAGCTTTAGGTGTTTAAGGTATACTTAAAAGTTAATTAAGTTCAAAGAACCATTGGATTTGTTCTTTATTCTTTAAGTATATAGTAAGTAACTATACTCTTTTAAGAAATGCTTAATACTTTCTATTAAAGGTTAAAATGAACAGCTTTCTAGATGGGCAGTTGTATTACATAAGAATCTGAATATGTGTCATTTATCTTTATAAAAATTTAGTTTTGTTTCTTGCTATTGAATTAACAAATAAAGTAAGGGATGGTAGTAAATGCAATGCTGATTAAGTACTGCTTATCATAACACTTCAGACTACTATTGTCATCAGTGCATGTTACCTTTGCTAAATAACAATATTTCTAAAATGCCTCAATTTAAAAAAAGCTTTAAACGAGTTCTGGAAATTTATGGGAAAGTTAAGATAGGCAGTGAGAATATCTAGCTCACCTTCTGCTGTGGAGTATTGCAGCACAATCCAGAAATTCATGGGGTTAAATAGTTCCAAAAGTATTACTGAAATAGGTACTTTTGAGTGAAAAAACATACAGGATCTCAATTCTCAGTTTAAGAATCAGTTGTTAAGTATCTTTCCCGTTTGAGAAAATTTGGTAAAGAGTTGTGTTAGCTTTCCCAAGGAGTATAGAGGATAGAGTAAATTGGTTCTGGTATAGGCATAGTTTGTTTTTAAAGGTGGTATCTTTGATGTCTATAGTAGCCATTCAACAAAGAGAAGCTTGAAAGGAAAAAATATTTAAGTCCTATTTCACAGTTTTAAACATTTTTCTCTTCTTTTGGCATATTTTCAAGTTTCTTGTTTTTTTTTTCCCTTCTAAATCCATCTCACAAAAATGTCTTCTTGAATTAAGTCTCTTGCTCAGTTGGGCCTATCACAAATGTAATCTGGTGATTACAAAAGTAATCTGTGCTCTGCTGTCTGAATGAAATGTGTTGTCTGTGATTGTCACTGCTATACCTGAAGTGGGGGAAGTGAGAAGCCAGACTTCTCATCTCTGGGTAAATGTATTCTCTATGACAGTGATGATTTTTAAAAAAAATTTCTTCTAAAATAAAATTATCTTTATTCCTTGACACAAGGGAGAAATAAAGTAGTGATATGTTATTCTTTACCTACACATTAATAGAACACAAGGTATATTATAGCTACCTAATAGTCTCTAATCATTTGGGTGAAAGGAATCAAAATACTTTCATTATATGATTGCTTTATTGACAGAAATTAAGTATTTGGAGTAGGAGAGTGGCAGCAAAGTATGCTACTACGCTTTCTTTCTTTATATTCTATCTCTCAATTAGTCTCCATCCTATATCACAAACCTAGGAGTCTGGACTTTGATGAAACAGCAAAGGAGAACCTAAGTTCTTAATAAAAAAACAAACACCCCCCACAAAACCAAACACCACACACCAGCACACAAACATCACCCCTAAACCCACAAAATGACCCCCCTCCACCTCTTTTCCAACAAAACAAAAAACTTAAACAGAAAACAGTTTACAAGTATAACAGAATCTAGGGATTTGTGTTTCTTATTCTATTGGGCTGAATTAATTCTTGGAGACCTGAGGTCAGCTGCTAGCACACATAAGGATGCAAAAGTACTCCTGGAGTAGAACTGACAATGATCAAGAGTATTCTAAAATGTCCTGCCCACAATTATTCTCCAGCTCGGTATTTCTCTTTATAACTGACAACAGATTGTTGGAAAGGAAGGAGTGAATTGTCTTTCCCTCTGGACCATGGGGATAATGTTCAAGATAATATTTGGTTTAGTATTGGGCTGCTGAAAATTTTATTTTTGTAGTCCTCATTTCCCTTCAGACAGACATGATCTATAGTGGGAGGAGTGACGTTGCCTACAAATGCCCAGGGAATAAATTTAGTTTTCTGACCATTACGGTTTGAGCCAGAGCTGTGGGTTTAAATTCTAAAATAGAATTATTGGAAATAACCTTTTGCTGCTGACAGCTGTTGATGCAAGAATTTTGCTTCATACATTTTTTTTTGAGCAGCAACCATAAATCTCAAGTGGTTTGTGAGAAGGAAATTGAAATTACTTAAGTCTCTGATCATTCTTTCCTTGGTGACAAGTATGGCAGAGTTTAGTCAAAAAAATGGTTATAAATCTTTGGAATTGTTTATAGGCTAGGGAATGTTAGTATGTTTTATCACTAACAAGCCAAAAATGGTAAAAAATTTTGGTCATTAAATTAAGTAGCTCAACACCATATGTCAGGTCATTTTCCTATTCCATATATTGGTTACTCTTTGAAATACCTTAGGCAATTGAGGTCATGCTGATTAATTTTAATACAAGAAGCAATTTCTTTTATTTCTGTTTTCATAGGCACATGAAGAAATACATCAGTGCCAGATTAGAAAGGAGGGACTCCTGGAGTCTAGAGCCAAGCTCTTATGTCAACTCATTAAGTTCTATCTTAAAACTGGTTAGGATACTGTCCATTACCATGTTGGTGACCTACTCCAGATTGTTCACTTAACCTGTTGCCTTTTTTATAGCATTGCTATTAAAATAGCTATTCTGTATATGTGATCCTTCTCTTAGACTTTTCTTCCCCAATATTATGATTGTTCTTTCCCTGACAAAAATCCTCTGAATTTAGTCTCATCTCTTAATACAATCCAGCAACAGATGTTGTGTCTAACAACTCCTCACTCTTTCCACTGGAATCTATTCTTTTATTCAATTCAACCAGCCAGTTGTCCAAGTGAAACTTCCTCAAGAACTGGAATAACATTATGGCTTTCTTTTCTCTACAAGAAATACTTTGATCAATTCATACTAAGATCAGCATTTTTCTTATAGGTCTTCTGCACAGTCACAGTTAAGTCTCATGGTATAGTACTCCCACATTCTTCACAAAATTTTTGAAAATATACAAATTTTTTTCCATTAATTTCTACTGAGCCTCAAGTGCGTAATCTCATACTTTGTTCTTCTAAGCTTCAGACTTTGTTTCTCTGCTTGAGTCTTTTGATGATTTAGTACTTGATGTGATTATATTTTTACAGGTGCTTTTTTTTGTCTGTACTGAATCTTATGGGATTTTCTGATGCAAAATATCTATCAGGTTCTGTTATCACTTGTCAGATGCCACAGCAGAACCTGACTGCTTTTTGGGAATGATGTGTTTATTTTTAGTTAAACAAAAACAAAGTTTGTTTTCACTTTCTTACTTTCTGAGCTGTGTTTAGTAGAAATACCCATTACAAAAAGACTTAACACATTTTTTCTCTTTGACAAGCTTCTGGAGAGTATTAGAACTTACCCAAACTTGTCAGAAGCCTAAATGCTAGTAAGACCTTATTGAGCTGGGTGCTAATGAATGAGTAGTAATGAAACCAACTCTTTAGCAGGAAATATTGATGGCATTACATTTTTAATGAACTTATAAGCACTGTCAAACACTCAAAGTTTCATATAAAAGTAGATGTCTGACTTGAAGACTGGAGTACAAGTGTTAAAAGCCCCTCTAAAATTCCCCCTCTCTGCTTTAACACTCATCCTGGAAGCAATTCTGCAACAGTGCTTGTGTCTTAATTCAGTAGGCACATTTAATCTCTCTGTAGGCAAGTGGGATGTGGAAACTGTGCACGTAATTCAGCTGCTGCTTTTCACTCGACTCATAGCAAAAAATCTGTTTCCGTAAACTACTTAAACTTAGATACTGTGTCAGTCTAGAACCAGCTGAAGTGGTAGAAGGATAACTGGAAAAAGAGGGACAGCTAGTTGGAAAGTAGTATCCTAGATAAACATAGTAATGCTTGGTAAAAGTTGTTGGAGCTGCAAGATTATTGCTGAGTTACTTAGCAGTTGTGCAGTAGTCTTATACTTTAGCAAAAATGTTAATTATCATCCTAAAGTGCTGCTGGTGCCTAAATGGAGGACTCCTATCTCATGTTCACTGAGCAGAGTCTGAAGTTCCTAAAGTCCTGAACTGGTGTAATACATTATTAGGGGCCTGAAGAACACATCTCCTACAAGCGCTTTTTTCTGCCAGGACTCAGTACCACAGTACCCAGCCTATATTTAGACTGGGCTACAAAATGAAATTTTCCTCTGGTCTGAATATATCACATATTCCTGGTGCACATTTTGGTAGATTAGATGCTCTGGAGATGGTGGCCATAGCAACATTTTTGGCTTCTAAAAATGAGTTCTGCTTGTGTTGCAAACATTCTCTCCTCTTTTGAAAAGATTTGTACAAAAGCAACACTCCCATGAATATTGCAATTCTAGTCCTCATTTTTCTTTATCCTTTTGCTCTTGTATGTTTTGTTGTGATGTACAAAAAATTTACTGGGATGCAGTTACCTTTCAGCATTTCTGCTGGAAGTGTTTCTGTTAAGAAAATGTTCAAGACTCTGTATCACAAATAGACATAATATGAGAAAGTACAATGGGTCCTGTTTTCTGCTCCAAAAAGAAATGCTCACTGAGACACTGTTTAAGTTCCTGTTCTGGACTTTTTGCTTGGCTTAAATAATGCTTGTAAAGTAGTCCATGGGGAATTTCATACAACACAGAATGGTTACTAATAAAACAAACTGATTCTTAAAATGCTTTGCTCAATTAACTTACTTAAATATGAAATTATCTTAATGTTGAACTGCTTTCCTCCCTGAAAATAACCCTTAATTTCAAATGCAGATAATAAAATATCACAAGGGGGCACCAAAGGTTTTTCTTACAGAACAGAGCTCTAGTTTTCCTTCCCTCTTTAACTCATACACATTAACTCAACGTTACAAATGCAAAATATTTTGAATGGCTTAAAGCAGTGGTGGCCATAATTCCTGCCTCCGGGAGCTGCATACTGAAACCTACAAGAGGAGTGGGCATCCTGGGAAGCAATTCCGATGGTATTACTTCTCTGGGGCCTCCTTTACAAGGTGAAGTTGTGCTGGGCCCACAGCCAGGTCCTGCAGCAACCAACCAAGATTGTAGAATTATAGACTGGCCTGAACAGTGCCTTCTGGCTCAGTTCCTCTTGCAGCCACAGACTTGGATTATCCAGCAGTCTCCATGCCAGTCTAGAGTACAAAACATAACGCTTTCACACAAGTGTTGCAGTTGAAGCATTTGAGAATTTGTAGTTTTAGGAGATGCAAGCTCTGGACTTTATTCCCCAAGTACAGAAAATATATATTTGATAATATAATCCAATATGGTTTTATGAAGTATGAATATTGTACATGTGCCTCCTCTCCTCTATAATGATTTTTAAATGACCACAGGAAAAACATTGTATGCATTTTATTCATACTTAATTGATGCTCTGAAGGCTTTAGTAAACCCGAAAGGGAAAACATTAACTTTTTAAAACTCAAATTGGAAAAATCTAAGTATTCCCATGTAACATATTTGAAACCATGTCAGAATAATAGCTTTTTTCCCCCTGTTTAATGAAGACTGGATGAGAATTTGGTGACTTAAAGTGTTCTTTATTTTTTAACTAGGTACTTCTAGAGTCTAGGAGAAAAATAGGTAGTTAGGAAAGTAAAATACCTACACAATAAGATGGCTGTAATTTTTGGATGCTTTTCTGAAGCATTATTGAAATCTTAAGGACCACCTTTTAGTTATGGATTCTCATACAATTCTTAGCACCCGTTGAGTAGACACTACTGTGTTCTTGCAGTGGAGGAAGATCAAATATTTTTTTCCTCCTGATTTCTTTTTTTCTGCTTGATCAGTCTCCCAGTCTATTTCATTATAGAGCTCTACAGCAGCCACAGCAGTGTAACAAAAATGTGGTCAGTGAGATGTTTTGTCTCAAACAGCACTGCTGCTATGCAGATTTGATGCATTAGTAATATTTCACTTGGATTACTCAGCTGGGCAATCCTGGGTTTGGGATCTGCTGCTGGCAGATGCTTGATAGCAAGAAAGGAAGGACATGCATGCTTTTAGTGTTTCTTGTTGGTATTTGACACCTACTGGCAGGAGATGATCTGCTAAAGGACATTTGGTATACGCTATTGCTATCTGCTGGAGCTTCTTCATTATGCCTCTTGCATTGGACCTTTGGTGGACTGGAACAGCTGTTAAGCCATGATCAAGAAACTGACCTGACATAAACCAAGATGAGTGTAACCCCAGAAGAAAAGTCATGAAATCTACTTGTGTAACTAGAAGTGGGAAGTGGTAGTACATTTGAAAAGCTTAAGTTAGGACAGCTACAAGGTATTACAAACCATGACTCCAGTTTATCTACATGGAAAACAGATAATAGACAATAACAATGCAATCTTTTGTATGTAGTGCCAAAACTTTGGATACATCCAGTGACAGTGAAATGTCTGTGAGAAATAACTGTCACCTCCTGATCTGTATCTGTGTTTCAGCTGAAAGGTATGCTACATTAACTGCAGTAGGGCCACTAGCAAAAAGTTCTCTCTCTCTTTCTGTAGACTTGTGCACTGTGCCAATGTTTTCATGTGGTTTGATAGCTGTGGCTCCAGTAATTCTTTCCTGATTTTCATTCTGTCTTTGCAGAATTACTTTATTTCTAATAATAATTTCTAAATAGTTTCTCTATTTCTATTATTATTTCTAATAATTTTATTTCATAATCTTGCTAAATAGTTTTTTTCAATTAAGTGTTAATGCTCCTTTCCAAAATTAGGAAAGGTAGTGTGAAATTCTCCTAAAGCTCAAGGAGTAATGCCTGAAGATACTGACAAAAATTTATGAAGGAAACAGATGACTGCAGGTGTGTATGTAGGACGCATACACACTATTTGGCATGTAGGAAGTAGTAAGAGTACAAATGGATATCATAAATTGCTTGGTGGTCCTTCCAAATTCTGCTTCATCTTCCAGGTATGTCTCTGTATTCCCTAATGTTTTTCAAGACTCATATTAAGCAAATGGAAATAAAACCTTATTTAAAGCCTTTAAATTTGATAAGACACCTCCACGTCATCCTGATAGAATAGGATTGTTATAGGAATCCTAGGGCCATTGGCAACATGGACAAGTCAAGAAGTATTCTCCAGTGACTATCTGTATCAAGACTTTTGTGAAGGTGAAGCTCTTTGGACTTCCCTCTGAAAGGCTTCTAATGTTGATAGCCCAAAGCTAAGTCCCATTTCTTCCTTTACTGTTCCTGGAATCAGAATTGTTTAGGTTGAAAAAGCCCACTAAAATCATTGAGTCCAGCCATTAACCTGGCACTGGTGTCCCTAAGTGCCACATCCACAAGTCCCTTAAATACCTTCAGGGATAGCTACTCAACTACTCTGTGTAGCCTGTTGTAGTGCTTGACAATCCTTTTGGTGAAGAATTTTTTCCTAACAGCCAATCTAAAACTCCTCTAGCACAACTTAAGGCCATTTCTTCTTGTCCTATTGAGCCTCATTTACTCCAGGCTAAACAACTCCAGCACCTTCAGCTGCTCCTCACAGGACTTGTGCTCTAAACCATTCCCCTGTTCCACTGCCCTTCTCTGGACACTCTCCAGCACTTCAGTGTCCTTGTACTGAGGGGCCCAGAACTGGACACAGCACTTGAGGTGCAGCCTCACCAGTGCCAAGTACAAAGGGACAATCACTGCTGTGGTCCTGCTGGCCACACTATTGCTGATACAGACCAGGATGATATTGACCTCTCCTATTTTATTTTTAAGCACTTGCTTTTTTGCTTTTAACCTAGACTATCTTCAGGAATATTATTTCTCTCCTTTTCAAACTATTTTGACTGCTCATATTCCCAATAACAGTTTCCTCAGGTGCTTGCACTAATTTTTTCTGACAGGCACAGAATTGCATTAAACTGTGCCTGTAAACTGGGACTATCAGATTCAACACAGAGACCATACCATCACCACAGGCAGCCTCTATGTTTTTGCCAACAGAATAATTTAAGGCATTTAAGGGCCTTAAGCTATCTGACACTGGACTTGTGCTTCCCTCTTGTGATCTGACTCCCACTTTGCCACTTCTGCAGTCAATATTTAAATAGGTTTCCTAGCACCTGTTTTCAGTGTATATGATTGCAGCTACTAGATGCAAAACAAAAATCTCTTTAGTAATCATCTGAAAAAGTGTAATTATATTCAGCTGAAGTCAGATTTCTGTAAAAAAAGGTATCACAGCAAGAAATGCCCACTTATTCCTGAGATGGGGTGTTCTTATGGAAAATCAATAGCTGTCCCTGAGTATCTCTCTAGAGTTGTATCTACATTTTTGTTATGAGTATTTCCTACCTTTTGAATGCATAATTAATTATGTGAAAATTCATGACTTCACTATGATCATTGCCAGGAATCAAGCACAAGTTAGCACCTACAAACACAAGTGTGCATTTGGATTTAGTAAAGCAATCCAGTTTATGTTTTGTCTGTGCCTGAGTCCCAAGGAAACTTGTTCATCCAACAAGATGGAACAGCTTATATGCGTGGTTCTTTGCGGGCAAAGTTGTCTCAGCGGTTTTGATCTGCTTTGCCTGGGTAATACTTTGAAATCCTTACCCTGACAAATGGCTGAAAGCATAAATTCCAGAGATTTGTGAAGGACAGATTAAAGTCTTGACTGAAAGTTCACCTCTCCAAAAGGTTTTTCATAAATAAGCAGGGCGGAGAAATGCCAGCAGGTATGAAGTGGACCAATCAACATTTCCCTTCGATTTGTCTTCCAGTGCAGCCTCTTCCTCTGATGCCTTTCTGATAGATTACCATTTTCTAAAATTTCTAACAATTTTAAGCCTACTTTTAGTGTTTTCTCTTTCTTTTATCTAATATTTTATGGGTATATCCTTTTTTAGAACTTATTCCCCTGTCTAGCCATTCATCTTTACTACAGGGTGAGAAGCTTTTTTGGGATAGATCACAGCTTTGACTATATTTATGAAACAACCTGTAGGCCTGCAGGTCTGCTAAGCTAAATAATATTTAAAAAATTAGATAAAATAAGAGCAGGGAAAGAGAGAAATGTGAAAAAGGAGGAAAATAAGCTTGATCTTTATATCTCAGCTTCACTAGCTGGTGAACTTTTAACTGGCAATATAAAATCAGGACTGAAATGCACACACACAAGGTATTTGACCTAAATTTATGTTGTTAACTAAGATAATGAAAAAATGATGATGATTGGTAATAAATTCTACATGAGAGAGTACAATGTGTATTTTCTGATGAGCTTAATCCTAAATGTAATCTTTGAAGCACATTGAGACAGCACAAAGACCTAGGAGTTTTATGTAAAAATATACCTTATGGCAGAAGGATAGGAAAAGGACCTTTTTACATTTTATTTTTCTTAATTGACTCATTTCCAGACTTCAGCTGTTTCTGAGCTGAGTTTAGCTTCCACTTCTAATTAAAAAAAAAGGCTCATTCATCATGTTTCTGTTGTTTTTTCTTCAAAAATTGCAAGCAATTAGGGAAGTTTAGGAGAAAGTTATAAGTTATACACTGCAGACTATGTTTATACCTACATCAGAAAGAGAGAGAGGCAGGGAGCAAATGAGTAGAACGAACATAAACTTAAACATTTAAAATCATAATAAGTAGTTTGGTTATGTTATAAATGAGAAACAAAAGTCTCGATATTCAGCAAAATTTAGATTGCTTTATTTGATATAGACAGATGAAGCAGCCCTGGGGAACATGAGGGGTCACTGCCCACCCCATGCTCCATCGAACCTTGGTTTGCAGCCTCTTCTTATACTATGGTTTCCCACTGTAATCAATAATTTTTGTTTTTTTACCAATTTTGCCAGGTAAGCAGTGGTGATCGAATAAACATCCTTATCCCAATTCACAAAATCTCTGGCGATAGTCTCACAGATAACCATCTGGTCTTTGTAGATAACCACCAGCGAAATTCTGGAAGTCTGGTCCTTGAGGTAGGCAGCATCGATCAGACAAAGGCAGGAAGGATTATCAGGAAGTCTGATTTTGCAAGCTGGTAGTAGATGTAACTTATTTGGAAAACATAACATAACATAATATAACAAGTTGATTTTAAACAGAATGATTTTATCATATAATTTCCTTTATCTAGTGTCCATGCTTCACTTCAGAGCTTAGTATTCTGGTTTATACAAACCCCAATACTTTTGTGATTAACATGAATCTTTTATCAATTATCACAGTTATGAGACAATCCAGGCTCATAATACAATGGAGTGCAATTCTACTTGCTAGAAAGGTTTAACTGCATTTTATGGGCTGTTAATGCATATTTCTCTTACATATACATGAAGTATACCTATTTGAAATATTTCATAGTGACAATAGAGTATGTCCTGATACATAGCACTAGGAAATTGAATGTTAACTTACTGTTTGTCATGTCTTATTGAGTAGAATCTGCATACAGAGAATGTAGGAAAGTTAATACTTCATCAGAATACTGATATTTAAATTGTCCATAGCTAACTTGTCTGAATCTTCATATTTTATTCTTTACTTCTGTTGAATATGCTCTTCAGATATATAGATATAGATGATACAGATATAGGTATAGATAAATGTATATACATATATGAAACATTTGCCTGAAATGTGTATCTTGAATAACACATTATTCAATTTATCTTTTAGGTCTTTGGGAATACTATTGTCTCCTTCAGGGACACCCCCAACCCCCACCCCCTGACCCAAACCACCCTTAAAAGCGAATCACACAGCTAACAATATTCCATTAAGACAATTAGAAGAAGTATTATTCTGGCATTTAGCAACTAGACCAGTGATTGTATTTGGGCAGGCATCCCCTGGAGTGGGAATGCACATCTGGAGTAGAGGGTGCAAAATAGTTTCTAGAAGAAGCCATTTTCCCTGCCTCTATGGTAACAGATTTGCTGCTTGTTCATTATTAACACTGATCAGCTTCTGGACTTTAAGCTGCAGTCCTCAGGCATGTGCATTTGTTCTGTTTTTACTTAACCTTGGATCCTATCAAAGTCATGTAGGAGTTAAAATAAAACTTTTTTTCACAGTTGAGCGTTACAACTGGATATACTACTTTGCTCTGGGAAAGTGGACACAAATGATCGTTTTCTGGGAATGGCAAGGTCTTAGTGCCTTTTGGGCACTTCCTGCGTCCAGCTGATGGATCAGGCTTCTCAAAGGAGCCCTTCATGTACCTTGCTCCCATGACATCTTGTACAACTGATCCCAGTGGGATTTTTGCCAAGTTACTATGAGCAGTTCTGGTCTTGACACAAGCAGCAGCAGAGACCTTTTGAGTGAACTTTCATGACAAAAAGTCCTGAAGGATTTATGCAGTTCTAGGATAAGGTGCTTGCTAGGTAGGATGGTTTTCAGATCCCAGTTATGAAACATCTAAATCCCTTTGAAATTCTCATATAGGACCCTGAATGCCTTCTTTGCATACAGCTTTCACTTATTCCACCGCAAAGATGACTTTTTCTTACATGCTAGAGCCAAGGCAGAAACTAACATTCTGAGAGTGTTTGGTTTCATTTCTGGCTACAAGTATCCTCAGATTTCTGCTTCTCAGGGATCTCCTTTGGGACTGTCGTCCCTGAGGGAGCTCGAGGCCGGGCCCGGCGCTGCCCGGGCCGTGTTTGCAGCGCCATGGCAACGGCGCAGCGGCCACAGGGCCCGGCCGGGCCGGCGGCCCTGGCGCTGCTCCCGCTGCTCCCCGCGATCCCACCTGTGCAGGCTCTGCTTCCGCTGCTCCCCGCGATCCCACCTGTGCAGGCTCTGCTCCCCGCGATCCCACCTGTGCAGGCGCTGCTCCCGCTGCTCCCCGCGATCCCACCTGTGCAGGTCTCGCTGCTCCCCGCGATCCCACCTGTGCAGGTCCCGCTGCTCCCCGCGATCTCACTCGTGCAGGCGCGGCCGACGGCGGCCGCGGGTGCCGGGGCCGGGATGCGCTCCAAAAGGCTCACCACAGGTACGTCGCGCTCTCCCCGCAGGCCGGGCTGGGTCCGTGTCGCATGGGGCTCGGGCCCCACGGTGCAGCCTCAGGTACAGAGACGGTGGCACAAAAGAGGGGCATTCTGAGCTGACGGGTGTAAACTTGCCCGGCAGAACCCATCACTCCTAAGAGTGCCTTTAATGGCTTCACTAAAGACAGGATATTCTCCTAGAATGAATGAGCGTTGATTATTCCAGAACACAATTGTATCTTTTTATTGCATGCTTTGTAATATTTGGTGTTCAAAGCTTTGAGAGTCTCATACAAATCTGTATTTTCATTAAACCACCAAGCTTCTAGTTATCAGTTTTGCAGAGGAAAGCTGACATGAAGTTAACTGATATGTATAAGAAATAATATATTTAAATAATAATTTATTTTTATTTAAATAATTCTTGTGATAGTCTTTTCACGCGCAGGTCAACATTACAGCATATTCTTAGTTTATTTTATTTCCTCAGACTAAATTATTTTATTTCAGAATACCCAGAATGGTTGTCATGCCTCACTACTTTTTGTTGTATTGTAGTTGAACCAGATTGACTGTATTACTTGGATAACATACGATATTTAATATCTTCTTTTCAGAACCTCCATGTATAACAGAAGAAATGTTAGTAAGTATGCTTATAAGCCTCGGTCATTATTTTTGTCATACAGCCATACATGGAGCAAAAAACGCAAAAAACCATTTTGGAAATCTTTGTTTTCTCATTTCTATTTTGTAAGTATAGATTACTGAGCAATTTCTTAAAATTTTGTCAGACAAAATACTTAGTTTGAAAATAATTAGAAAAAAAGCAAAAGGAGACTATGGAGAATAAAGATGGAAATGAAAGTGAATTAGGATGAAGGAAGGAAACAAACAACTGGAAGATTCAACAGACAGGTTTAACAATCTCCTTACTTTGCCTTTTTTGCCCTTTGCTCATATTTCATTGTAGGATTCCCCTGATGTTTGTCTTCTTGTTTGAAAGGTATATATGTTTGTTACCTCATAAGAAATGACACGTTTACTGTTGCAGCTCAGGTAATGTTCGCATATTCCCTGTTTTGGATGCCTTTGTAACTGTGTATTTTAAAGTATACGTGTTGATATTGCTTTGGGAATCTCTAGATACTGTTTTATTTATAGTGTTTATTACCATAAACAGAACCAACATAAGCACAAGGTTCAGACCAATATTTAGTACACCTTAACCTCTGGTTGCAATTCTAAGGCAGATTTTTCTAGTCATATCCTATCTCAAGATTCATTCTTGTCAGTGCCAAACCAAACATGAGGCTGACTATAGTTTTCTCATTAATTTCTTTTCCTAACTGTGTTAACACTTGCAGAATTGATATTTCTGAATCTGATTGCCTATTGACTTTAGTGAGACGATTCTCTGTTGATTTCAAAATGGGTTAGACACTTTGGTAAATTCCCCTATTTAATCACTGCCCAAACATCTCTGGGTCCATGGCACTGCAATTGCATTGGGCCACGGGCCTGTGATCCAAACAAGGCATGAAAGCCTTGCTTTCAGCACTGCCAACATTTTCCAGGAATGAGCTTGAGCTACCTTGCCTGTGCTGTATCAGTCACCACAGTAACTGCAAGTGCTAAGGAATAAATACTGGCAGACCAGGACCAGACAAACACCATCAGGTCTAGTCCTGACTTGTCATGCATGTTATCTCAGATTTCTTCCTTATCTGAGCACAAGCTATCTGTATTTAGTTAGACCACTGGGGTTTGGTTCAAGATACTGCCTGCCTGTACACTGTGCATAACCTCTCTTTTATGCTATTCCTCACTAGCACAGTTCAATGCTATCAACTTAAGAAAGAGAAAAAAGATTTGTATTGCAACACCTTTGCTGCTATTGGCAAATACATTAAATTTAAGTGCATTCTCCTTGCCTTGCAAGGCTGAAATTATAGAATATTTAGGAAAATGAAACTATTAAAAATTATTTAAGTGTCTTCATTATACTGAAGACCAGGGGAATAGTGTTCCAGTTTTACCCTTTGTTGCATTGAAATGGGGATGGTGGAGATACTGAGTCAGTAAAAGTAAGTCTTGGAGTCATACTTTCAGATTTGCCAACAGCAAAAAAATGCAACTTTTAGTCTACAGTTTTTGAGTCATGTTAGCAGGATTTAAAATGCAGGGGTCAGAAAAGATGCAAAAAAGGATGCACCTGCAGATGCAGTCTTCACTTCTGATGAGGTCAACAGGAAGCCTCCCAGTTCTATCAGATTCAAAGTATGGCATACACTGCTTGCTTGCTGAGCCAAATTATAGGTTAGTGTACTCTCTTTTAGTCCCCAAACATCCCCAGGCAGCAGCATGAGAGCAGAAGGTGGCCCTGGTGAAATAGTATACTCTCCTTCCTCCCAAGTTCAAGAGAGTAAGGTACAATGTGGGGAATTTCTAGACTGTTAGTTTATGCACATTTTTTCAAAAGTTAACATGCAGACTTTCAGCATCCAGAAACTCTTTGGTTTGTGAAGGCTTTATCTGTAAATTAATTGGCAAAGGATTTACCTTCATGTGTGTGTTTTAAATTGCTAAGGACCTTAGCAGTGTGCAATGGCCAGAATATAACAGTGATGCAATGACTATATCCTCAAAAAATGGGAACTAATATTTTGCAAAAACCTCCACACCGTATTTCATGAAGAAGTATTGTTTGAGGCAATAGTGCATTCAAATATTAGTGCAGACTGTTACAAGCCATGCTTTGTGGTTTTATCTTTCTATAGGAGGAATGCTTAGCTACAGATGATATGCTTGTGGATTACTTTAATGAATTTTTGAGTCTTCCGGTAAGTACCTTACAGAAATCCCTTGCAAAATACAAGAAACTAAGATTAAGAGTAACTTAATCCATCTTGGAAAATTTTATGTTTTGCCATATATCTGTATTTTAATGGTAGCAACCCTTACTGCTCAGTGTTATTATCATTAAGAATAGTCCAGTATCTGGACTTCTGGGGACAGATGTTCTCTTGCTAATTTACAAAATCACAGAATGGACAAGGTTGGAAGGGAGCACAGTGGGTCATCTGGTCCAATCTCCCTGCTCAAGCAGGGTCATCCCAGAGCACATGGCACAAGATTGCATCCAGATGGTTCTTGAATATCTCCAGTGAGGGGGACTCCACCACCTCTCTGGGCAGCCTGTTCCAGTGCTCAGCCATCCACACAGTAAAGAAGTTCTTCCTCATGTTCAGGTGAAACTTCCTGTGCATCAGTTTCTGCTTGTTGTCTCTTGTCGTATTCCTTGGCACCACTGAGCAGAGCCTGGCATCATCCTACCTTCAGATACTGATAGAAATTTATGAGGACCCCTCTAATTTGTCTCCTTGAAGCTGAATGTGCCCAGCTCCCTCAGCCTTTACTCATAAGAGTTGCTCCAGTCCCTTAATAATTTTTGTGGCCCTCTGCTCTGACTGCTCAAGTAGCTCCATGTACTGAAGAGCCCTTGACATGCTGATAGTCCTCTTCCTAATGTACACCAGGCCTTCTTGGCTACAGGGACACACTGCTGGCTCATGGACAGTTTGCTGTCTGTTGGATTCTAGAAACCTGGGGTTTTTGAGCTTTCTGTGCTCTCTGGCACTGACCTCCTGGAGAACACTGCTTTTGACCTGAGGCCTTGGAGACAGCTTCTAAATATGAGTGATGAAGTAAAAATCACAGGTGTGTGCTTTCACATGGTGATGGGTTTGGGATAGTAATAGGTATGGGACAATATGGAAGATTTTGGGCATTGTCTTTTTAGGTGTTCGTCTTCCTTCTTCTTCCTTCTTCATGGGTTTCAGGTAGTAGTTTCTGGTTGGTCAGTCAGTGTCACACTGAGGGTCATGGGAATCTAGTTATTGGATTAAAAGTATAAATAATATATGTGTTAATTCTCTATAGGACTGTTTAGCTTTAAGAGACCTTGTAGCAGCTGCATCTTCCTCCATTTTCCTCACTTCTAGCAGGTAGCTAGAAGTGCTGTTGAACGCTCTGTACTTTCTGATAAGATTTAATAAACAACCAAGCCCGAACATGGGAAAAACTGTTTCCATTGTGTATTTGTTAATCCTGGCTTTGAGTGAAGGCAGAAGAGACTGAAACAAACCACTAATTAAGTGATGCAAAACTCTCACTGCTGTTACAGCTGTCCACCTAGATCCCTAGGTTATTTATGTATTTAAACTTATGTAATTAATCATTTATATATTTAAAGCACAGTGCACTAAAATAATATGAATAGGAAATGAAAAAGGCACATAAATACTTACTTAAAATGTGTCCACTTCTATTATAGTGTTACAACATGATGACACAACAAATGTTTGTCCTTTTACAGTTTTCTGGCAATGTATTCAGTGATTAATTAACATTTAAGCTCAAGAAACAAGTCTTTCTCTTCATGGCTTGGAAGGTTTCAAAGTTGGCACTTCCCTCCTCTTCTCTCCCATTTGCCGCTAGAAGGCTGCAGCCTTACACTGAATTCTGTGTGCTGATCCAGTCACAGTTAGACCATCATACCCAGTACCTTGCATTTAACCAGTTCTCCTCTATTTTACTCCTTTTCCCTATCAACTAGCCTGCCTCCCCACACTCTATTGAGAGTCACATGTACAGTCCTGCTCCCTCAGTGTTGCAGCCTCATCCATCTTCCTCTTAGTAGTCTTGGCCCTGACACCTTACACTCAATGTCCCTTGACAGGTGGCACAGGCCTTTCCACAGTGTCACTGTGGCTCCCACCCAATGTCCCACAGAGTTGCCCCACAGCCTGTTCCCTTCCTAAGGCACTGCAGTCCAACAGGCTATACTACAAGAACATACATCTTGCTTGGTAGGAACCACTGCCAGCAGTGGTTAGGAGAGAGCAGAATATTTCTTGATGTTCCTTGGACCTCAAAGGAGCTACAAAATGGCTTGGTGAAGCTACTAATGAAGTAAGTTCAGTTGTGATTCATAACTGAATGATTTGGCTTACTTAATTGAACCAGACATAGCTGTCTGTCTAAGCCACAGCATAGATTTGTAAATGTACACAGCATGGAAATTGCACTACTAAGGAAGGCAGAATGGCCTCCTCATTCCAATTTTTAATCCTAAAATAGAATCTAGAGGTACCAGCTCTTTGTCAGTGTGAGTTTTGTGCACAGCACCAATACTAACTTCTTTCAGGAGCTCAGTCTTTACGTACTTTCACCACACTGCAAGATTCCGAAGAGCATACAAAGCTAGAGAGACACAGATGGAACAAAATGGGTGGTAAGAGGGCTGGGTTTTTTTCTTTCTCCAGCACCTTCATTCCCTCAGCCCCTGCCCCACAGCTGCCTTAGGATAGCTACCTAAATCCAAGCCTAACTGCTTAGGTTTTAAACCCAGGCCTTCTTCCATGTGCCAGATTGTTCTTAGCACAGGAATACCATCCTCCATGCCTTTGCTGCTTATCTGGAAACTATGCTTCAAGTTTTCCCCAAATTGCAGAGGATGGAGTGGGTAAGAAGTTCAGCCTTTTTAGTCTCTTGATCTCCTTGAACATACACAAATTTTAGGACATCTGTTAGAGGCCAAAATTCTCCTTGGCCTCAGAGGGCTCCTCAACCCACAGTCCTGGCACAACTCAGCAGCTCCGAACTGCAGCAATTGTCCAGGCACTCCTTGGTGGCTCTGGAAGCCTACAGAAAAGAGTTCACAGTCACTCCCGAGTAAACACTGTTTTATGCTGGTAGTCTTGGCAGGTTTCTAAGATGACACATGGTCTCTCTTCTACATATTTACATATCTTCATGAAAACAGATGCTCTATTAGCTATTTTTAACTGTAATGTTCTCATAATTGGTTTTATTTTCTCTTTGATCTTTTCCTAAGGATTTATCCTCTTCAGGATCGAGTTCTATTAATGCCTTGAGTTCTGTGGTTTGAATACCTTACATTCCTGATTTCCCTCTCCTTCTCAGAAGGCTTCTACTAAAACAGTGCATTGAAATTTCCATTGCTTTATTCTTGTTGTGCTTATACACTGTTGCCTGGGAACAGTATTACCCAGGTGTGCTAGTAGTTAGGCAACAAGTTAAACTGAAAATATTGTGAGACTTGATACAAGAAATCAGGGGGAGCAAATGCTTATTTTAAGGGACTGCTTCTGCATTGATTCATAATGCATCATTAGCAGATGGAAAATTATATCACTGGGGACTTGCTATAACAGCAGCAGGCTTTTCATGTGGGTTTTTTTTTTCCTTTGATTTAATGTATCCCTTAAGTGTTTCTCTTGTTACAATGACATTCAATGTAATCTGACATAAATATCTAGGTACTCCAAAGAGGTATATACCATAATAAAGTGTAATTTACAGAAAGTATTTCTGAAATACATAATACACAAAACCTCAGGAGGGCACTTCTTGCCAGTAGTACAGTGATTTCACAGTAGCAGAAACCAATTACATGACACACAGAGTTACACCTTCCTTAGTAACTAATGTAAAATGAATGATTTAAGAGAAACATTGGTCTGGATACATTTCCATTTCTAGGAGTTCAGGATAGAATTTGAATCTCTCATCCATGTATTGTAAACATCCAAGGATATGTTTAGTCAGGAATGTAAATTCAGAAGTCAGAAATTGCCATCCAGCTCAGTGTTGAAGACAAGCACAGTAATGTCAACTTGTTTCTCCTGTGCTCTACAAGCTTCTTACTACTCATTCCATCCCATGTCCATGCTGGTTCTTACCTGTCATTTTCCAGTTACAAGTGATCCTGACGAAGGCACACTCCTCCTCTTTGCAATCTCAAGGAATTGCACTAGAGACAAAAGTGCTACCTTGTGCCTCAATTGAAGCACATTCAGGAGATGACAACTTGGTGGCGAGTCCCTGATTGTAGGTTTCCCTTGCAGCAGTAAGCTACTAAGTGACCATAATTTTATCAACTTTAGATTTGAAGAATATTTCTTTTAAACATTGTTCTCACTGTAAAAGCTCTTCTCCAAGTGGTCTGGGGTCCAGCATTAGATGCAGGTGATGATTCTGGAAACAATTAAAGCCCTAGTAACAAAGCTCAGGCCAATCGATCTTTCTGAAGACAGAATGGTCCTGAAAACCGAGTGCTGTCACAAATAAAATCTTGCTTAATCTGAGTAGAATATTACAGAAACAGCAGAAAGCAAAAAACCAATCACTCTGCTGCACAGTTCTGGCCTTTCACTGCTTTGAAGATGATTTTGAACCATTCCATGCATCAAATAATTGATTCAAGGCATCAGTGCATGCTCATTGGTTTTCTGTTGTCTTTTCCAGGTGTGGTGGGAGGCTGCAGTTGCCAATATAACCTCCCCTAGAAAAGCTTTAACAGAAGTAAGCCCCTACATGCATGTTACATTGAGACTTACCCAGGACTAAAACTTGCATCATATCTTTGACATTGAAGGAAGCAAACAAAGCATTCCTGGCTGCATTCCTTATTGATAGTGTATTTACTCTAAATGTTCTTCTCTCTTAATTACATTGTGATATGTGATTATGACTTTTGTCTTACTCATCAACAGAAGGGAAATCCTGGACTCATTAAATTCAATGGGAGATTTTGCATAGATCATGTGTAGTGTGAATTTTTCCAGACACTCCACAGAGCTGTTCAAATTCTTTTCTGGTGTGGACTCTCACTGACATTTATTTATGATATACATATACCCTTCTTAAGGAAGTTTTGGCAATGCTCCTGAATGAGATCTCTATTCACTCCCACCCTTAACCTAAGAAACAGCCAAGCTGTGGTCATTCTGTTTGTCTTGGGATCAAACTACATTATTTTGGTCTGGATGTAAGCATATTTACACATTTGTTAATTGTATCCAAAGTTGAGTGTATCTGAAAATTGTTAAGACAGAGAACAGTGAGATTTATATGTCTGATATCCTGGCAACATGGTGATGGATGCTGTTTTGGTTTCTGTTATGGGAGGACTGAGAGAAATTTGTCTTCCCTTCAGTTAAGTGTATAACTTCAAATTTCAGAATTATGTATTCTGTTTATTTTTCAGCTGAAAACCATATTCAACGTGCATTTGACAGCTAAGGACCTTTTTATGATGTCAAAAAAGCACATGCAATTGTTTATTTAATAGTATTGCTGTACCACAGTATGAAAACAGCTTTTTGTTATTTGCTCTGAGATTTTTTTTCTGAAGCTGAGATTAGTACAATGAGTTACATTGGTCATACTGGCACTGAGGGGAGAACTGCCTATGTGTGAAATAGTTTGCAAAGTTTGTTGACTTCTTATTTGTTGGTATTCTCAAGTCCTTGATCTTATTTATTGTACTATATCGACAATGTATGAACCCCAAGTTTCAAGGCTTCTGCCAAACCTGATTTATTTTTTCTTAACATCTTGAAGTATAATTTCTCTGGAGATTTCCCTTTCTATCTTCAAAGCATCAGAAATTGGCTCAAACTAGAGAATGATACACTTAGTCTTTGGTTAGTGTATTTTACTTGTCCGTAAAAAGCCAAAAGCACTTGCCAAATGTGGGGTAAGAAAGATATTTCTTGGTATATTTTTTCCCTTTCCTTTATAGTGTAGACTATCATCCACTCCTTAACACAGGCATCTTCGCCAAAGAGATTCCTCATTATTGCAATGACGGAATATTGGTGGTGCTGTAAACCTCTCTCATTATTTCTGTCCTCTCTCATTATATCCTGTCTCTTTAGTCCTGTGAAGTGTTGCAGGATTTTACAGTACTTGACTTACACTGGAAAGGTTTTAAGTTTGCTAAAGAGTACTGAACAGTTTCTTGGTGCATTTTTTTTGTGGCTTGTAATGTGTGAGAATGGTTAGATTGTGTGTTTTGCCCCAAAGTTCTTCGGATACTGAAAGGAAAATGGATTGATTGATCCTCTCTCCTGTATGGTAACTGGGAAAATGTTTCCTACAAGAAATCAGGTTCTGGGGATGGTTTGTTGTCTGCTTCCATTTGATTTTTCTCATAACATTATCACTTTTATTTTTGTAGTGGTGATGAGTTATGATTAGGAATTATCTCTTCTTTTATTATGCTTATAAAAACATTCTGATTTTTCATTGTAGATTTTAAAATAAACAAGCTTCTCCAGAAAGGTTTGAACTATTCTAAAATGCTTTTGTATGATAGTTTGAGAGACAGCAAGATGCTCTGTTGGGAATTTGGGATTTGTACAGAATCATAGATTACTGTCTGGAAGGGGCTTTGAGGAGCTCTGTAGTGTGGCTTCCTTCTCAAAGCAGGGTCAGTGCTTTAGTACTGACTCCAGGTTGCTTGGCACTTTCTGCAGGTGGTCTTGAAAACCTCCAACAGCCGATTTCTCTCTGGACAGCCTGTTCCAGTGCTAATCATCTCTTTTTTTTAAAATCCAAATGAGACCTCTGTTGTTTCAGTGTATGACAAGTGGTCTCTTGTCCTCCCACCATCACCTCTGTAAAAAGCCTGGCTTTATCTGTTCAGCAATCTCCTTGTAAATATGCTTAAGGCTGCTGCTGGTCCTCGTATAGCTTCTCCCTCTAGGGTCAGTGCTCCAGCCTCTGACCATCTGAGTGGTCTTCTGATGGATTTGATCAAACATGTGAATATCCTTCTTGTACAGGGAACCCAAAACTGGATGCAGTATTCCAGATGCATCCTTACTAGTGTCAAGTCTGTTGGCCACTCTCTGACTGATAGAAATATGCATGCCTTTTGATGTCCCTGAGGATGAGTAACTACATCCAAACCCCGAAAGTCTGGACTAGAACTCCCTTTTTCAGTCAAGTATGTAGTCTATGAAGTCTAAATCTTCCTATCCCATCAGTGTATGTTCTTTTGCTCCATTAGTATATTTGTCTTATAAATGATAGGTAGTCAGACTCCCAAAACAACAATACATGTAACATCTTAAAAATTGTCACTAGCATCCATTTCACTACATTAAAGTTGCCGTGGTTTTCTCTTCAGCTAAATAGAGTATGTATTGAAAAACCCTAAATCTAGGGTAAGTTACAAATGATTAAATAAAAGTAGATATATGTGCTAAAATAATACTGTATTTTCTTAGTTTTCAATTTGAAAAACATGAAATTAAAACAATCACATCATACCTAGTCACAAAGCCCTTTATTATGAAATTTGCATTTTGTTTGCTTTTTTTCCACAAGTGAGGGCATTTCAAATCCTGAGTGACTGAAGTACTTTGTTTCCTAGTGTACTTTTTTCAGTTTCTTTATTTAAAACATGGAGGAATATATAAGGAAGAAACATTTAAAGGCTATTAAGGTTGCACAGTTGGTCACTTAAAAGCTGGTAGCAGTCCAAATTAGGTTTGAAAGTAAATGAAATGTGCACATAGGAAACTGGGAGGAGCTCTGAATATAGGGAAATCTACTGCACATAAAAGGTTTGTTAGATGCTTTTCAGTACATCTGGAAGAAAAAGCACTAAAACCTGCAGAGTGCTCTGGAGAAAATTAATGCCAAAAGAGGCAGAAGGTGTCAGAGAACAAAAACCAATCCATGATTTCAGCTGAAGTTAGGTAACTGAGCAGACTCATACAATTCAATGCATGGCCCTGAGCAGTGACGGTCTGATGTCATAGGCACTAATCGTACACTTAAAGTTCTCACATGCTGTGTGCTTTGCCAGGCTGAGCCTCCACAGTGAGACATTATGGGATAAGTAGGGAATGTTGAAAAAACACGTTGCAGCCACATGGTTCAATTCTGGGCATTGCTCTACAAGACACTGATCAACAAGGGGGCTTCAAACAGAAGCAACAGAATAGATGACACTAACATCATTACTTTGGGCTTACACAGGTGTGAAAAAGAATCAAATTGTTCTGTAATATATTTCTATGTTATATGTAGCATGTATTTAACATATTTAGAATGTATATGAGTTAGGTCTATATGTGCATATATATGATATATGAAAAAATTCAAGGAAATTAAAAATACAGTACTTAAACAAATAAAATATTCCTATTAAATGCAGGGCAACGACAACTGTACAAACACCAGGTGGGATCCTGTCTGGAATGAAGCCAAAAGAGTTTTGGCACTGGGTTTAGGTGTGGCCATAGTTTCCTGAGTCCTTAAATACAACCTTGTTGTCCAGCTGAGTGCAGAGATGCTTATATACTCTATATGATGTAGAGTATATAATGCACATAAATTCTATATAATCTCCTATTCATAACTGTCATGTGCATCTTCTATGACTTCTGTAAAGTCCATCCGTATTTTTCCTCTTCATTTCAAGTAAGAGAATTTGAAAGATAATCTTTTAGGGAAATACCTGATACCAGAGCTTCAAAGATGAAAGATGTCTCTGTTTTAGTGTGTACACATGCAGTGGGGTTTTGTGAGTTGACAAAAGTCACAATTCCATGGCCAAAATTGAAGTTTAGTCTGTCTCATCTATTATACAGTATTTGACTGAACTAGTGATGTATAATAAAATTTACTACAGATTTTGGGTTTTGGTAGTTGTTTGACCTACAGGTAACAGTATGGTGAAAAACCTTTCCTATATATGAAAATCCTCAGATTCTTCCTTCTCAAATGCATCTCACATTTAAGAGGTCAATTTCATTGCTAGCATTTTCATGCCTAGATTGTTGATAATAACAAAGGGGAGAATAGTACTGGAGATCTGATCCTGTAGGTGAGTACTTCTCTGTAGGACAGTTACTGAAGTCACAGTTAATTATATATTCTAGACATCAATGTACTGAATCAATTATTTACATGTGAAAAAGAATGGTCTGTGATCTAGAATGAATTCAATTCTTGACAATTAAGTATTGCTGAGATAAAAAAGTAGGAATGCTTTGGAAAGCTATACAGCAAGAACATAACTATTTCAGGCCCCAAGAGAAAGAAGCCTCATAATGCAATTTTTTATTCTGTAGGATGCCTCTATATAATAAAAAGTAACTTGTAACTTGTCAGTTGCCTTATTACAGCACCATAAACTCTCCTAACTTCTTTTGTAGACTTTTGCCCAGCCAGTCAAATTTAACTCTGATGCTGGTGCTTTTGAAGTAGTTAATTATGCCCCACAACGCCTGGAAAGCCAGCCAAAAAAAAATCTCCGTGATCAAAAACCATCAAGCCCCATTTATGATGCTCTAAGCAAAGAAAAGAAGGATGGGCAGCTCTCCAAAAGGCACAGTGTTTCTTCATTCTTCAGTATTGATCCAAATTACAACACTATGGTAAGCATCTTATAGACCCTGAGTTTATATTTAGATCTTACTGTGGAGATACTGGCAATAATTATTGTTGTGTTTGGCTTGGTAGCTTGGGAAAAATGTTAATTTATGTTAGGAAAACATAATGATGGGCCAAATTATGCCCTGTAATGCACATGTGTCTAGCAGACAAGTGAATGGAATTACAGATGCACATCCTGTAGCACAGAATTTTGAAGATTCTGTAGGGCAGGGTTCAGCTGTGTGGTCTGAATACTTTTTAATATTGAAAGAAAAAATATTATGACAACAGTTACTTTACTAGTGATCCCTGGAATGTGCAAATTGACTGAAACTCATGCAGCTCAGTCTTTCCTTATTAATTAATTTCCTTGTGTGGCTATGAGCTCATCTGTGGTCTGGCAACACATAAGGCTCTCTTACATTAATTCCTAAAGGATTTACATGGTTAGCATCAATTGAAATGGCCAGAAAAAATAATCTTTGACAAGAAGAAAGCTAAATTAATGGAAAGATGGGTTGGAATTTAGAAAAAAAAAAAATCTGGTTTCAGGCTTGCTTAGACAGTATCAGTTTTGGTATTCTTACCTGCCCACTTCCAGGGCCATCTTCAGCACCAAATTAGGCAGGTTAAAATCAGGAGCTGAAGCATCTTATGCACCTCAGAGAACACAAGTAAGTACTGTTGGATGTGGGATTTTACCTTTAAACAACAGGTTTCAAGGATGAAAAAAGTATTTCACTGGGATGCTTGGTTTATTCCTTTCTTGTTTATTTTTCATGGATGTGGCTGATGTGACTTCATTTTATCCAAGGCCAGTCTAAGATCTTGGTCCATTTTTTGCGGTGGCTGCTCAAAATTATGTCATAGCTGGAAAGCTGAGAGCAAAGCAGGGAGTTGTAACAGACTGCTGCTTTTCCCAGTATAAGATTAATGATTTTCAGAAAAGAAAGCAGTGTTGAGAGAGGTCAAAAGGCAATGATGTTTCACAAAATGACAGTAATGTGATATTGCCATTATCTGCATTTAAACTGGACAAATGATACAAAAGGACAAGGCCCACAGACATCCCTACTATGTTAAATAATAATTTTCACAAATACTTTGCTTGAGAGCACAAAAGCAGAAGAGTTATTCTTGATTTCTTATTTGCTCTCAGTATTAAACTGAGGAAATGCTGTGCATTTGTGCAAGTGTGGCTAACATTGCTCTCTGGGCTAACCTCCCATCACTGTGGATGGCCTTTCTTGAGCAATTCAAAGCTATTTCACTAATACTTTCTTCTTTCATGTGGTCTGGAGAAACAGGGCTTCAGTATTATTTAAGATACCATTTCTTTCCCTGGGATATTTTCCATAGATGGGAAGCATTATGACCTTTTGAGGAACAATATGCCTCAGTATCCTTTCTTCTCCTTTTGGAGCAAAAGGGTGATATTTCGTCTTATTTTTGATTCCTCCTTTACTTGATGGGTAACATAGATGCCTCATCCAGTTCAACTTGGCATCTCAAATCTGAGTTGAAACAAAATGTCCTGTGAAGCCGCTTGCCCCAAATGGTTACTGCAGCTACACAAGGTGAAAGAAGTCAGCTCCATTCATTGCACTACAGTGACTGAACCAGGAGAAGCCACCCCAAATCAACTCTATCAAGTAGCTCTGTTCAAATCAAATAGGATTTGATCTTTCAGTTTTCAGGTGATGCTGTCTGCTTTGCTTTGACTTCCTTCACGCAAACTAAAGAGATTGACAGTTGTTTTGAATGCTGCATTGCTTACAAAAAATCACCTTGAGTGGACATCACTGGCAGGTTACTTATGAAAAGGAGTTATGACTAGAAAATCCAGGCTATGGCCTGAATTTAAACACATCTTGACTAAGAAATAAGCACAGTGGTATTTTTCTCTATATTTTACTTCCCTGTCAGATTGTTACAAATTTACAGATAAGCAAAAGTTCCCTTCATGTGTGTTTGCACATTTGCAAATCATTGATATGGAAGTATCTTCTCATCAATAGTCAGTATCAGTGGTGTGAAATACATTGAGAAAAAATATCTGTGGACTTGTGTAGAATCAGTCATGACTATGGAAAGAAACTGGCTGGCATCCCACATACCTTACTTCAGAGAAACCCCAGTTCAGCAAAGCACTTAAGTATGTTTTTAACTTTAATCAAGGGAAATTAAACACATGCTTAAACTTAAACATGTGCTAAAAGCTTTGCTGGATTGGGTCCTAGCAAGGCCTAAGGCTGATTGGGTAAGGAAACTAATCAAGGTAACAAACCCCATCAGATTAAATGTAGCATCTTTCTCTGGGGATGAGGAAAGAATAGAATTTTTTTTCCTTCTGATATGACATATAATTTTGTGTACCAGCCATGTACAGACGTGAGCATGTTATGAATCATTCAGATAATAAACTGGACTGTAAGTCAGTAAATGCATAAATATTAAATGCCAAAATAAAGAAACTATCTTCTGTATTTCAAAAAAACTTGTCAATTGCCAAGAAGAAGCATACACTATGTGGTTGGGAGTAATTAGTCTCCATCTCCAGAAATTACATTGTATGAGCCACTGCCAACATAAGCTTTCCATATTTTGAAATATTTTATTCTCTCTAAATGAAACCACCCACTTTCTGAGTAATTCAGATTTTTTCAATTCCCTACAGATATGTATGAGGCAGAAATAACCCTTGCCCCAAATGGAATATTAGCTCACGGAAAGAAAATTCTACCTGTGATCTACATAAACTGATTACCTGTTATAACAAGTAGTATCCATCCTTGCCCAAACTTCACCTGTTTTTATGGACAAGGGTAGTCACTGCAGTCTTCAAAATAATTAGTCTACCTTCACTAAAAGGAAAAATGCAGCTCAGATGAATAAAATAGATCATCCCCTAAGAATGGAAAAAGTACACTATTAAAAAAAATACTAGGAAGGGTTGTATGTAATTTCTAAGGGAAGCAACTATGAATCGTTGTGGCCCATAGTCAGAGATCTTACTCTTATTTCATTGGAACTAGCTGTCTCTGTGGATCTCACTACTCAACATTTCCCTTTCACCCTCCAAACCACTCATTTGAGGCACTTCTCTTTCTGCTTCAACGAGGCACTAAGGCTTAGACTGCCTGAGCAGATACTTCTCGTGGCCCCAGGTCATAACACGTAGGTTTCCATTATGAGACTTACTGTGTACAATGCAGTTATGCCATGATTCCAACATAAAAGTATGAGAGGCAATGACTAATTGGATTTCTATTTGTTTGATTTTGCTTTTAATATCCACAACTTTCTCTTTCTGAAAGTACAACTTAATTTAAGGGTTCCTTACTTTCAAATTATTGAGAAAAATAATAGCTATTATTTATAAAATGTGTTAAAGTCAGAAAGTAGCAGTTTCTTATTGCAGAAATGTTTTGTGCATCTAATTTGCATTTGAAATTATACAGTAAAAGAATGATCCATACACACACTATTTCTGAAGAAAAAACACTCATGATTTGTTACAAAAGTTGAGCTCTAATAGGTGAAATTGGATTTAGATCTTTTTAGCTTTTAATAGGAAAGTAATTGTTCCAGCATAAAGGTGATGTTCACTCCGTATTTGTTTTCCTGAGACAATGCTTCTGTAGATGGGGGATGTAGAGAATCAGTTACATGGCAAACAAGTCAAGAATACTGCAAATCTTTGGCATTTCTTTTTTATAGCGACTTGATCAAGAACAAGCAATTGAGTGGATTAAGAAAGAAAGGCTTCCAGCTTTTTTAGAAAGTGACTGTTACTTTGAATACAGGTATTGCAATATTTTATGCTGTCTTTCAGTTTTAAATTTGTATGTTTTCCTCTTTTCTTTAGTTCATCTTGGTAGTATTCTTAGAGTGGTTTGGCCCTCCTCTTTTCCCGTTTTCTTTATTGTAACATTTTAGTGACCTGGACAAAGTTAGTGAATTTTTTCACTCATCATGCTGTAATTTTCCTTGACTATGAATTACATCCTATACTACACCATTACAAACAGAGTAAGAATGGGATTTACTGATTTTTAAATCTCTGTTCCTCAGAGATATCATGGTAGCAATGCATCTTTTGCTAATCAATATGTAAGCCATATAAGCAAGTCTTTTTTATTTCAATTACTAGTTTTGTGTCTTTGGGCCCTCTGTTAGAGTTTACCAAAGTTCCCTGTGGGATGATTTACTGTTTGAAACTTGCAGTGTTTTTCCAGATGTCCATTCAGCAGATGTACAGGAGATCTAGTGTGCTTTTTTGGAGGGACCTACCTCTATATCCCTTAAGGCTGTGTCTAGATGTAGATGATTGTAGCATATATTAGGGGTCCAAAAGGAGAGGCAGCCTGGAAGTATGGTTCACAAAACTCATGTTTGCTGATTGTAATGGCAGAGAGGTTACTGGGGTGCAGACTCCTACAGTTAAAAAATTTAAAATGTTTTTTATTTTCAATAACCTGGAGACTGCACTTAAGTTCAAGGGAGAATAAGTTTACTTGTGCAAAGAAAAAGCAAACTATGAGAGTGCTGAATTATACCTTTGTTAACAGCCTGCCTTACACATATTTGGGGCTCATGAAACAATAACTTTGATCTTCTATAGCAAACTGTTTGATCAAGCAGAGTTACCAAGAGAATTGCATAAAACCAACTTTAAGCATGTACCTAATTACAATTGACATCAGTAGTTCAAACTGCTTTCTTTAATCAGAATCAAGTTCAGATGCTAAAAGGGGAACTTGCATTTAAAAATGAAGACACCCTAACCCTAGAATTAAATCATATTTGATCTCCAATAGTGGGCACAAATAAAACTGACCATTCACTTGGTTGTAGGCTGAAGCATAGACTTCATCTTCCCTTCACATGTGGCTTTGTACTTCTTTCTAACTTAACTAAGTTCTGCCGAGTTCTTGAGGCCAGAGCATCCTCACTGTTGTCATGTGGTTCTAAGATTGACTTTCCTGAGCATTGTGAGGTTCACACTAACACAAAGCAGCGCTGGAGAACTGTTCAGTACTATGAAATCCTCATAGAGCAGCCAGCTGAACATGAAAGTGTCAGCTGTCTTTTTATCATCTGCAAGTTCAATCAGTGTGATCAGTGCTGTGGCATTCCCGCTGGAAGATTGCTTCTGTCAGGAAACAGAGGTGTAGTATCTGGTAGTATCTGCAACCTGGGAGAATAGTTCAATTTCAGTGAACAAAACATCCACGGGATTCTTGGCAGGGCTTGGGAATGCAGAGATACATGCAAAAGCATACTGAAAGAAGTAATTTTTTACTGGTAAAGCTTGGTAATGCAAGCAGGGCACTATCTGTGTGCTGGTGAGCTGTGCAGTGGCAGTACAGGCATTGACAGATGTGACAGCAGGTGAAGGCTGAAATAATACTTAGCTGAACTCAGTGGTCCTTGTGGGTCCCTTCAAAATCAGGATATTCTATAATTCCATTATTCTGTTTTAAAAAAGCAGATAATTAAGTTCTCTGTAGACGTTTTTTTAGATAGATGATTTTTAAAAATTGCCAATATGCGGAGAAATCAACTGATTAATCAGAGAAATCTCTGATTAAAAGCTAAAATTAATTATTTTCTTGTCTCAACATTTAATTTCAGACTAGCTAAATTGATATCACAGGTAGAATGGAGCAAGACTGGCATTAATTTCATTATAGATAGTGACTACTCTCCATGGATAAGGAAGCAAATCCCAAGTTCTCCCCTTCCTGAGGAGGATGACTCTTCTGAGGAGGATGACTCTTCATTGACTATGAAGAAGTTCTATGTATCACTTGGCGAGGTAAAACAAACATGTTTAGCGGGTGTAACATCAAGATAGATTAAGTGAATTGGGAAGAATTATTGTAACTGAGGTCACAACCTAATGGGACAACTGACTCTTGAATAACCTAGTCTAATGCAGGGGGGTGGAAATAGATGGTATTCAAGATACCTTTCAACCTAAATAATTTTCTGATTCTCTGATTCTCTAAATAGGTTTTATATTCTAAGTTTTTTGTAATATAGAAGAAGGTTGATGAGTTGTATACAACTTAAACAGAAGCTCAGCTCATTCAAGTATGCTCAGCTACTGTCATGCAGCTCTCTGCACTGGGAACTATCCTTACAAAAATCTATACAGACTGCACAAAATTCCTATGGACAGTAAGCTGTAGCTCTCAGAAATACTGCAATAAACAGAGAAATTTTAATTGTTCTATGAAACATCTTTTCCTAGGCTACAGTTTCTCAGGTAAAGGATTGGTTTACATTGGCAAAACAAGGTGATTGTGTGAAAACTACAGCTTCATCTACACATCCTGTAGTTTCTAGTAAAATTCAAGATACTCAGCATTTGCCTGGGCAGCATAAAAGAAATGAATCATTACCTGAAAAAGGTCCCCTTCTGGGTAAGTAACAAGGGCTCAACCCTGTGGTTTATAACACAGCTCAGACTAGCTGGAAAGAAAAGGCCTTCTAAGGAATTGTTGCAAACTCACTTTGTTGCCTTCTGGTTATCACATGGTATCTGAGGTTTCAGACAGATGCTTGTTTCTTTCCATAGCTACAGCATTAAGTGAAAGTTTGAGCTAGTAGCCAAGTAACTTTGTGATAGTAGTAGTTTCTTTTCTTACACATTTCTGGTTCATAGAAATCTGTAAGTTTCAGTTGAGTTGTTCTGGCTTTTTTTGGGGGAGAGGCATTCATATGTTTTGAAAGACTTTCTTGTCTGGATTCTTTGGGTATTTGATAGCATATGATCTGTTTCAGCCATCTTTTAGGGTATTTATGCTGAGCACTTAAAGGTCTTTTGGCTGCCAATTTTTATGAATCTTATAACATGTAATCATTTGGAATCCTGTGTATCTTCAAATTTATTTGAAATTGTTTGGCAAATTCCAGAGGTTCTGGGAGAGAAAATACAGAAGCACATATGGACATATAACTTATTGCACAATCTTGCTTCTGCTTTTTACTCAGTAGCAAGAGGAAGAGAAGCCTCAGCTCATATGTTAAGAACTCTCCTAATTGCCTCAGGTCCTGAGAAATGATTCTCCATGTTTCATTTCTCAGAACTGTGTCAAGAGGCTATAGTTTTCTTTGTCAAGTGAAAACAAGTGAAATAGTTTAGAATTAAGAAAAGATATTCTAAATCACACTGATTCCTAATCCCAGTGACTGTCTGTGACAGTGGCCAGCACTGGTTAGACGTGGCTTATTTTCAGAGGAAGTTGAAAGGAATGTCTAACTAGTTAGACAAAGAAGCAGGTTACCTGTCTAAGGAATGCCACAAACAGAGTTTCCTTTCCCCTTCAGGGATGGCATCTGCAAAAGCTGATGTTACCAGTGAGAGATCCAGAGAGGCTGAGGAAGGCTTCTCTGTGGCCATTGCTGCACCTCCTTCCCACACACAGTCAAGAGTTTATCTAGACCCAAAATGGCACAGTGCAGCAAGACAAGAAAATGAACAGGGAAGCACAACTTTTCAGACAGCAGAAGAATTCATACCAGCGTCCTCTCAAATTGCAACGAAGAAACCCATTTCAGAACTGACCCACCAGGTAGCTGCTGACATTGAAGGTAATGTGAAGTTCTGCAGAACAGCCTCAAGTGTTTACACACAAGTTAGCAAATAATGTATTTGCTCATGGTACTGCAGAGTCACTATTTAACCAAAGTTCTTCTCCACTTACAGCCTTGGACTGCAAGGAAGATGTAAGAAAACAAGGTCCTGATCAAGTAAGCTTAAGTTCTGAAAGTGTTGGGCCAGAAAGCAGGGCTGCCTGGTGTATTAGTCATGGTACTTATGACACTGGCAACAGACATGAGTTTGAAAGATTCAAGAAGTTCATTAAAGGAACACTTGGGGAGAGGTACTGGTGGCTCTGGATGGATATTGAAAGACTAAAGGCTCTTAAGAGCACTACAAGGCAACAAAGGTACTTCCCATTAAGTTACTCCCATTGCTTTAATACTTGTAACCTGGATAGATCAATGCAGTTTTGAGATTTGAGATACATTGTAATGTCTGAATAAACAGACACAACTAAATATGTGTCCTGACAAGGTTTGGAATGCCTCTGCTGAACCTGATAAAACTTTTTGCAGAGTAATGTTTGCAAAGCTTACATGAAGTCAGAGTTATCATCATATTAAGGCTGTGTTCGAAAGAAATTTGGAAAACAGACAGCAACATAAAGAAACTAAAGAATAAAAGAAGTTAAATTCACAAGTATGACCACAATATGACAAACTGCTTTAATGAAAGATCCTGCTGCATTCAGATAGTCTATTCTACAGCACTATATATTTTGTCTTATACACAACCTGTCTCTAATTTGCGGAAAAAATATTTTGGCTTCTGCCACTTGCAATTAAAGACATGTTGCATGGCAGCAGTCTAAGCAGCAGGATGAACTGTAGTCAGTTCTGTACAGCGTTTGATACATGCTTATGTGACTATTTTTGTTGACTGCAGGCAACTCAGTAAGATGAAAAAACTGTACCTGCTGAGCAGTGGAGATTATTTCCTCAGTTCAGAAGTGTTGCTCAGACTTGAACTACTGCATGGAGATCAGTGGAATATAATGCATTTAAGACAGATTCAGCCTGAAGTACTGAAACCACTACTTCTTTACTGGTATGAAAAAATGGACATGAAATAAAATTCTATTGTGTAATAAACATCCATTTTCTTTGATAAGCCTATTATTTCATGTCACTTATCCCAGTGCAATTATTAGAAGCAATGTCATTGTAAGTACTAGCACATGAATTTTTGGCTGAGCTAAACTACACTGCAATCTGCTGAGAAGCCAGGTAGATCTGCCTTTATGAGCCCTTGTTATTTTTCTACCAGAGAATCTGAGCTGCTTTGTGGATCCCTGCCTTGGGTAATATTCAATTAAAGTTTAGTCTGCAGGGCAGGGAAACCCCTCCAGGCATCGGAGGTTAATTCTGTTCTAACCTGTTCCCCATACTGCCTTTCCCAAATTCTGAGGATGCTCTGTGTATATGTCTTCATGGAATTTGAGCCTGAGACTTTACTGTTCAATGCCTGTCATACAAAATGTATTTTACATATTAACAGCTTAAGTGAGGATATAAAATCTAACCTATTTCCAAAATATGCGCTAAATTTTTGAAGGTGTTCTCTCTTCCCCAAGGGGGTTCAACAAATTCCAGGCATAAAAAAATACCTGCAATTATGGATCCTCACATGACCTATGGTCTCTGTTCTGGCTACAGTCCTTTCCTATACTTTGCTGTGGGATGGATGGGGCATACCCTCTTATAGACCAATAAAAGGCAACTGTTTTTAATGGTGCAGAATTTGCAACCTAAGTTTACTTATGTGTAGTTTGATTTTAGATTTGGAAGCATGCAATATCTAAACATACCTTTGACACTAACTGATTTTTAATCTTAGATGCATATAGCATCATATCTTGGTGCAGTAAAAAAAAAAAAAAAA